>CM075493.1:417500-492500 GCA_037950675.1 Hypophthalmichthys molitrix
ACGCGCCGATATCTGTCTCGTCTCCCCTCTGATCCACTGACGATGATGATGAACCTGCCAACAAACATGACACATCACGATCTGTTTGAGGGAATGACACAAGCTTTGATGTATAACACAAAAATATATAAACAATAAATTCAAATTCAATTCAAATGAAAGTTTTATGGAAATGGACATTTTCCTGGTAATATGTTAGATTTTCTATAAAATATTATACTGAAAGGGCTTCTATTATTGGCTTCTTTTCTATATTCTTTAAAGAAAATATTGTTAAATTATTCTATATGATATATTAATAAATAAGTAGGTAAATAAATCCATTTAGCTGAGCAGCCTATTATGGGTTCAAGCACTGAAACTCTATTTTAATTGTTAAAAATTCCAAGGATCAGCATTCTCCCCTAAAAGTGATCAGACCAAACCGTAACAACATCACCATGGCTCGCCCTGATCGGCCTGACGGGGGCGCTACAGCGGTCAAAAGTACGAAATGGTGTAGGCTCAAGTGTCTTATATCATTGGAATCCTTGGCTCAAGACGGCCAAATCATGCCTTGGATTTGCTAGTCATTTCGGCGAAATCTTGGGGTATTTTGGATTTTTAAAAAACCACTCTTGCCAACTAGCGCTAGGTTTTTGGCCCAGTCGGAACCAAACCAGTTCAGCGAAATGCTCAGATTCTCAAAACGATCGAAGTGGGCGGAGCTACTTTTACTAAAATGGCTATAACTTGTGAACGGAATGAGATATTTTCACCAAAATTGGCACACCTGTGTAAAAGCTCAATCTGTGGTCTCGTGAAAAAGGGTGTGGCGACTGGCCACTTGGTGGAGCTATAACAGAAAAAAAACCATGAAAATGGCTATCACTACTTCACCGTTAGTCCAATTGACTTGAAAATTGGCATGCAGTGTCTTCGTCCGAGGTGTCATTACTGTCTATGAGGACATTGACGTATCTCAAAAAACATGTCCGCCATCGGCCAATGAACTTTGAGCAGCTATCAGACAAGTTAACGGAGGCCGATTGGAATGAAACTCGCTGGGCCTGTTTGACTCATGGCTCTAGTGACCTGTGAGAAATTCTAAATAAATCAGCCACCGGAGGTGCCTTTGTGTTTTTCACGTGTAAAGGATTGTGTATCGCGCAATTTTTCATACACGCCCACGACATTTGTACACTGTAACCCCGTACAAGTTGATTGAACGTTAAAAATTATGGAAACTCGTTGCCCTAAAAAAGCTGATTTTCTTTTGTTGAACAATCAAGACGTTTTACGTTTAATGTACTTAACATTACAATAGTATTGCAATAAAAAAGTGCTATCTGTTAAAATAGCTCAAATTTATTGATTTAGGTAACTCAAAATATTAAATTGCAAATTTTATTGCATTAATTTTTAACTTGTTTTTTTCTGTAGTTAAAGTAAATTTGAGTAGACAAAAGTTAACATTGATTTTAAGACTTTAATTTTAATATAGCTATTAAATTTCAATTATTTTGAAGAATTCTTACTTTTAAAGTTAGAACTCCACTATAAACAAGGACAAAGAATACACCAAACAGTGATTTATTTGAATCCACAATTTATTTAAATTCAGTTTCTAGAGAATGACAAAAAAGACAAATGTCCATCACAAAATTCTGCTCCAAGATTATTCCCACAGTGAATAGATGGAGGTTGAAGGGCAGTGGATGCTGTGCCATATCTTCACTTTCCAGGCTGCATGCTGTTATGAGTCCTCGTCAGCAGAAGCCTAAACATGAATAAAGAGATTACTAAAAACAAAACAAAAAACATTCACATGCATAATTTCAAAATGATGCTGACACTTCAGCTTAATTTACACACCCTAGTCTGTTGCACAAAATCTCTCAAATCACTCTGTTCTTCCCAACCAGCCTGCTGGTGCACCTAAAACAGAAAAACAGTTTGTTAATATAAGGAAATTGTCAAAACTGAACAAATGTCAAATTTGAATATTATTTTTCATGTGTATGAACAAAAACACAAAACATGAACATAGGCATAGCTTTGATTGGATCTGCTTGGAATCTGCTGAGTGACAAAAAATCCACATTATTACATTGATTTTTACCAGCAGACAATTCAAACTATATTTAACACTCCAAAAAAGCACATCACAGAATAAAATCCAACTGAAACGTAAACACAAGCTAGCTAGCTTGGCTAACAGCATTTATTGTCTTTAACTGCATTTATTTTGTAACTTAGCTTTGACACAATCAACTTGGATTCACGTTTAATACCAACATTGTGCTTACAAATATCAACAAAAATAACAAGAATGCATTAATTCTTCAAAAAGATGAACACTTCATATAACACACTCGCGTGTTCGCTATAATCTTAACCTTACCTCAATGACAAGAGATGATTTTTACTGATTAAGTTACAAATGATTGAGAGACGTTGCTTTCGCTCGTCAGTTTATTTAGGACCATCGACCAGATATCGGTATAATTTTTAAAACATAATGTGATCAAATTAGTTACGAAACACTGCGATCTGTGAAGAGACCGCGGCGAAAGGCTTAACTGGCATGTTAGTTAATGCAGCCAAGCTAACTGCTGTCCCTTGAGGTCAATATTGATATGTCTCTCGTTTTTACATTCTGAAACTAATTAATAAGAGCTTGTTTCAGAGTAAAAACTAAAAGTTCTTCAACTTACCAGCAAACATTGACAGAAATGCACGCTACATCCGTGCTTGGTGTCTTTTCAAACTACCCAATGAAATTATTCCTTGTGTTGCGTTCCCGTTCGTTGCCATTGACAACAGATTTGAATAAGCACAGTTAAATTGATTGAACTAAAACATTCCAGTAGAATGAAAGAATTCATGCAAATCGTGCACAAAACAATTGTGTAATGAAGAGAAAATTAAAAAGTTTACATTTAGTGTATTTAATTAATTTTGGTTAATTCAACTTCAGGGATTACAGTGTACCACATGGTAGAACTCCTCATTCTGAGCGACTTTCCCTCTAGGACCGCTGCTGTCCATCGAATCGTTCATTAAAGATTGGAGATTATTTAATAAAACAACTTTTGCAAACTAGTCCTAGGTTTTTGGCCCGATCGGAATCAAACTAGCGCAGCAAGATACTCTGGAGTCTGATTGTCAATAATTATCAAAAAAAGTTACAATTTCAATTCACGGTCCCAAAGGGCCGCCAACACGTTAGAAGTGGGCGGAGCTACTTTTACTAAAATGGCTATAACTCGTGAACAGAATGAGAAATTTTCACCAAAACTGGCACACCTGTGTAAGAGCTCAATCTGTGGTCGCTTGAAAAAGGACATGGCGACTGGCCACTTGGTGGCGCTATAACAGGAAAAAAACTTGAAAATGGCTATCACTACTTCACTGTTAGTCCGACTGACTTGAAAATTGGCATACAGTGTCTTCGTCCAAGTTGCCATGATTATCTTTGAGGACACTGGGGGGGCTTTGCGTCTTTTTACGCGGTTCTGAATCGTCTGAGTCAAAGTCTGTCATCAGAATGATTTGGTTTAATTCCTCCAGAAGCGTCTCTCACGATTGTGTTCCCAAACACCAGCATCCGAACGCAAGATCACATGACAGCGTTTATTGTGTTTCTGTCTGACGCTCTGAGACGAAACTCATTTATGATGGAGGAGAAAAGAGCCCGATTGCAGCAACTTACATATTTATTAATGATATTTTGCTCCAGTTTCTCAGGAAGTGACGATATTGTTCTCTTGAACACATGGGATGGAAACGCTGCTTTATTCACAAATGTTTTATGCCATATTCCAATTTTGCACACAAGTTAAATTCGCAATAGAAACAGCGAATCACGCTGATCACTTTCTTCATTCCAGCTTATGTCGTTATGAAAATATCGAAAAGCTCAGGTAACGTCAAATTTCTTTCAGTGCCGTCTTGATTCTCCTGCACTCACACTGACTTTTTTGATTGCATTGGTCAGAGAAAGATGCCATAAATATAGTGTCATTATGTAGATTAAATTTAAAAAACATATAGAAATCTTTTTACGATGTTAATAACTGTGGAAACTCGTCATCAGTCTGTGAAAAGGGTCCATGAATAGATTTTTCTAATGCAGCAGAACAGCAGTGGAGTTTGTGATTGAATGTGTCTGAGTGTGTCGTCCTCGTCTCGTTGTGTGTGTGTTATAGGTGTGGACACACACTCCATATGAAAATATATCCAGAGGCTAAATTCACCATTACTGTCGCTGTGCGTCTGTGTTTGCCACATTAACAGTTCTCTCCTGGTTATTAATGCATTAGAGCCGTCGAGTAGGTCACATTAACATTAACATTTGTGCTGTCATTACGTGTGTGTGTGTGTGTGTGTGTGTGTGTGTACTACAGGGGATTCGATCATTACTGTACGCTTGGAATCGGGTCAGCGGTTTAGAGCTTGTGTGTTTTTACTCAATAGAAGTAGATGTAGATGCACGGAGCAGATCATAAATAATATACAGACATACAGGGAATTAAAAGAAGTATAGAATGTAAACAAAAAGCACAGACAGTAAATGCACATAATTAGAGTAATTACTGTAAATGAGAGTAAACATCACAATCTGCTCTGTGTTCACTAAAATTATGATGCACATTATAAGACTCAGACGCAAAATAGTTCTTCGTATCTTCAGTGAAGAACCCTTGTCTTTTTCTAGCTGGATTTGGTTCTTCAGGTAGTTTAAAGATTCCAGATGTTTCATTATAGGAGCTTCAGTTGAGGCTTTTGGGTTTTATGTGAACAAAAACGCTTTTTGTAATGCAATCTTGATTTTACATGTTTCAGAATCAAGTGTGCGTTGGTTTCTCAGTGCATCTCCACACAGACAGTTTCTCTTTCAGATCATGAAGAGATGTTTGAGTTAGTTTTATATCATCTATACCTGAATGATATGTGTGTAGTTGTTTGTTTCTGGTGTAGTTAAAGCAGTGAGTTAACCCTGATGTGTTGAGATGTTTGTAGACGTCATGTTGTTTGATTGACAGCCTGTTTTCAGCTCTTATCAGTTTTTCACGAGTCCAGAGGGAGAAATTACAGCCTCCATCATCTTCAGCTCGTGCTCTTGGATGAGGACGCGTCTCTTTCTGTGGGTTTGACCACATTTCACTTCGTCTGTGTGTGTCTTGATTACTGGATCTGAACCTGAGTTTGATTACTGGCAAAATCTGAGAATTTACAACCTTATTTAGTAAACCGTGTGAGGAGATCTTTTTATGATTTGTTTTTGTCCAAAAGACTTATCAACATGACTGTAAAATAAAAACAAAAATACTTTGATATTTATTTAAAATTGTGTTAATTTATTAATGTTATTTACATACAATACCTGTCAAAAGTTTAAAAATATTACAGTTTTTGCTCACCAAGGCTATATTTATTTGATCAAAAATACAGTAAAAATTGTGAAATATTACATTTTAAAATAGAGAAACATTTCTGATTTTTAATGTTGAAAACAGATGTGCTGCTTCATATTTCTGTAAAAACAATGATACCATTCAAACATTTGTGGTAAGATTAAAAAAGAGAGAAATTATTACTTTTATCATTAAATTGATCAAAATTTCAAATAAATGCTGTTCTTTTGAACTTTATTCATCAATAATCCTTAAAAATAAAATGCATAATGGTTTCCACAAAAATATGAAGCTGTTTTCAGCATTGATAATGATCATAAATGTTTCTTGAGCAGCAGATCATCATATTAGAATGATTTCTGAAGGATCATGTGACACTGAAGACTGGAGTAATGATGCTGAAAATTCAGCTTTGATCACAGGAATAAATTACTTTATAAAATATATTCAAACAGAAAACAGTTATTTTAAATTGTAATAATATTTCACAATTTTTACTGTATTTTTGATTAAATAAATGCAGCCTTGGTGAGCAGAAGAGACTTCTTTAAAATAAATTAATAAATACATTTTTTAATTTTTGACTGGTACTAATTTGTATGTTTTTATTTATTTAGTTTATTTTCATGTTTTATGTATTTTTATATATACAATTATATACACACATATTTGGCAGTGTGTATAATTTTATTAAATACATTTATTTATTAATTTCACTTCTATTATTTCAATTTTATTAAATTTATTTTTTTCTGTTGACTTATATTTACTTCTATTTCATATTTGATGTATTTGTTTTTATTTATTTTAATCTATATTTTATTGTTTATTTATTAAAATTAATTTAATCCCATTTATATATGGTGATATTTTGTATATGTTAATTTAATTAATTCAGTCAAATGAACTAAACTCCAACAGATTGGTATACAGTTGATGGATCGGATCCTGAGTGTGTGTGTGTGTGTGTGTGTGTGTGTGTGTGTGTGAATATATTGCTCTGTTCTGACCGTTTTGTGTGACGGTGCTGAGGAACAGAATAGTTTGCTGATACTTTGTGAATGAGAATGTCTTGTGCGTGTGTGTGTGTGTGTGTGTGTGTGTGAGTGTATGTGGAGTCACGCTGCTGCTCTGTGGACAAACGCTGTGAGCCGACAGTGAATGACCTCTTTATCAGGCAAACCTGCCTGGAATCCATTAAGTGGTGCGAGCGAGAGCGACTGCCGTCCAGCATCTCAATCACCGCACCCGTCCAACCGCTCTGTGCTCGGCTCGTTCTGTCTTATGTCATCTCCTCTCGTACTTCAGCCCGTCAAACGCCCTCTTCAGCTCACGGACGGCCCGCGTCACGCCTCACATCGGCAGCTGGAGCGGAAGTTCGTTTCCTTGACAGAAGAAGAGCTGTCAACTCACTAACACTGAGAGTGTTTTAAGGTCAGACTAACCTTGAGCTGAACCTGAGCACTTTAAAGATCCCGTATTAAGTCTTGATGTTGTTTTCAGGCTCTTCTAGAACAGTTTGATTATTTTCCTCATATTCTCCATTGTTCAGCTCCTCTCTTCCCAGTCTGTCAGTAACGCTCTGTTTAGTTCCTGTCTCTATGAAGCCCCTCCTTCTGAAAAGCACAGTGTGCTCTGATTGGTCGGCCGGAGCGGTGTGTTTGGGAAATGTCCCGCCCCTTACCATAACCGCCAGTTTCAACACACTACTAACTAACTCAACCAGGCCCCGCCCCTTTATTATGCGTATTAATTATTTAAATGAGGAATATTGTGACGTATTCGTTCCCGGAAGAAAATTGAGGCGTTTCAGGAAGTTCAGCAAAATGACTGTGTATCAAAATGAAGTGAGTTTGTGCTTAAAACAAGAACAAATATCTGCCCGAAAATGTTGCATCTCAAAGAAACATTTAAGAATGTTATACTGTAAGAAGAAAATCACTTTTTGCAGTGATATGAACGCTGTATTTACTGTGATGTTCTGATGAATCTGCCCTCCTCTTTTTAGTAAACACACACATGATCTCAGCATCACAGCTGCACAGACAGAAACAATAAGACCCGAGAGAACTGATGCTGCTTTGAATCGTTCACTAGCCTGTAATCAGCGGGAGAAATTACAGGGCGCAGCAGCGAGATCAGCGCGCGCTCGGAAACACGCTGAAAGCTCGTGTTTTGGGTGTGATGCGTGTCGAGATAAACACGGACGGGACATTAATAAGCGCGCCGCGCTGCATGAGAGCTGAGAGTAATTATGTCCAACAGATCTCTGAGACACGGAGGAACATTTGCTCACAATCACACTGATGTTCAGGGCTGTGCAGAACGGAGGCTCTTATGAACATGCTGGTTTGATTACTCGATGTGAACCTGAGTTTGGTAGTTGACAAATGACCACAAATATAGAATTTAAAATCTTATTTAAACCTGGAAGTTAACAAAGTGTAAGGATTTAGATTTTTTTTTATGGCATTTGTTTTTGTCCAAAAAAGCATAACTAAAAATAAAAATGTATTTGTTTGTTTGAATGTATTTATTTCTATTCATTTTTATTTAGTTATTATTTATTATTTTTTTATTTTTACTGATTTTTTTATTTTAATTATTAATTAAATTAAATGTATTTTATTTTAATTAATTAGTTAATTGAATGGATTAACTAACTAATGGATAAACTAACTAATCCATCCATCCATCTGTTATTATTATTATTATTTATATCTTTATTTATATATTGATTTATATAATATTTTAGTTTTTTATTTAAATTAACTAATTAATTAATTCACTAATCTATCCATTTATTATTATTATTATTATTATTATTTACATAAATCAACATAAATAATATAATATTTTAGTTTTTTATTTTAATGAACTAATCCGTCCTTCTATTGTTGTTGTTGTTGTTGTTGTTGTTGTTGTTATTATTATGTATTTATTATTATTATTATTAATTAATTAATTAAAATAAAAAACTAAAATATTATATATATATAATATTTTAGTTTTTTATTTTAATTAATTAAATTAACTAATCCATCCATTATTGTTATTATTATTATTATTATTATTATTTATATTTATGTTGATTTATATAGTATTTTAGTTTTTTATTTTAATTAATTAATTAATTAATTAATGATTTAACTAATCCATTATTATTATTTATATATTTATTTATGTTGACTTGTATATTTTATTTTTTTTATTTTAATTAACTAATCCATCCTTCCATTGTTATTATTATTATTTATATATATTTATATGTTGATTTATATAATATTTTAGTTTATTTTAATTAATTAATTAAATGAACTAATCTATCCATTATTGTTTATTATTGTTATTATTATTTATATATTTATGGTGATTTATAAAATATTTTAGTTTTTTATTTTAATTAATAATGATTTATCTAATCCATTATCATTATTATTATTATTATTATTATTATTTATATATTTATTTATGTTGATTTGATTTATATAATATTTTAGTTTTTTTCCATCCATCCATCCATCGTCTCAAATTGCTGTGCAGATAATGTAATTTGTAACGTCGATATTTAATTTAGTGTAAAACTGCAGAATCGAAGCATGGTGGCTTTCACACCGACGTTCACCAGGTTTGTGTAGAACTGAGGCGTTTATGAACTTGATCTTTAAGGTAGGCTAGTGTAGGAGTGTGATTGTATAATCTTCAGTCTCTTTCTGTCTTTCTCTCTCTCTGTTCTTCATCATTTATTCTTTTATCTGTCCTGTTCATCGCAGCATCACCTTCACAACAAGCTCGGCTCGCTTCGCCTCACCCTCCTGCGTTTGGCCTATTATTATCATAAATAAACGTCCGGCCGCATAAATACTGCATGGTGCAGAGATGCCGTTTGCGGTGTGTGGTGACGGCTGGGCTTTTATGCATTCATGTGCCCATGATCTATCTGAATGTACACTCATAAACAAGCGTTGTGGAGATTTCTGCTGAGCGAGGCAGAACGGCTAATCTGCAGCGTGTAGCGCCTTCACTAGCGTCCTATTTCCTGCAAGCGCATTCCATATATAACGCTGTTTTTGGATGCACAAAGGATGGGCCGACAGGGATGGGGACGTTTATTTCTCATAAAGATAAAGTACTTTATCTTGTGCTATGGCCTATTTCTACACACACACACCCAGAGGGAGCGTGCTGAGGAGAGATATCCCATTGTGTCATGCACATAAACTTCTGAAGTCCTTTTCTTCTTTCTCCACACATCTGTCTGCCTCTTAAAAGGCTTTTCCAAATGTTTTTCACTTAACAAATGCAGTTTGTTAGAGCTTTTCCACTTATGACCAACTTCTGGATGAGCAAGCAGGGAAACGCTAGTAAAGATGCTTTAGGAGGCTTTTAATAGGCAGATGTTTCTGCCAGAATGATGCTGGTTCTGGAACCAACCTGAGCTTCTGAACCCACAAATGTGTAAACGTGCAGAATCATTCCAGATCTTACTTTGTGTTTTTCACAGTGGCACTTCAGGTTAGTCAAATATCATTGGGTGTTAATGAATTAAATTAAGTTAAAAGTTAATTCACACAAAACACCCTAGCAACACACTAACTACCATTCAGAACACCTTAGCGGCTGCATACTGTAGCAGCTTCCTGGCAACCACACAGAACACCCTAGCAACACACTAACATCCATTCAGAACACCTTAGCGACCGTATACTGTAGCAGCGCCCTGGCAACCACCCAGAACACCCTAGCAACACACTAACAACCATTCAGAACATCTTAGCGACCGAATACTGTAGCAGCGCCCTGGCAACCACACAGAACACCCTAGCAACACACTAACAACCATTCAGAACACTTTAGCGACTGCGTACTGTAGCAGTTCCCTGGCAACCACATAAAACACCCTAGCAACACACTAACAACCATTCAGAACACCTTAGCGACCGTATACTGTAGCAGCGCCCTGGCAACCACCCAGAACACCCTAGCAACACACTAACAACCATTCAGAACATCTTAGCGGCCGCATACTGTAGCAGCGCCCTGGCAACCACCCAGAACACCCTAGCAACACACTAACTACCATTCAGAACACCTTAGCGACCGAATACTGTAGCAGCGCCCTGGCGACCACACAGAACACCCTAGTAACACATTACCATTTAGAATACCTTAGCGACCTCATACTGTAGCAGCGCCCTGGCAACCACACAGAACACCCTAGCAACACACTAACATCCATTCAGAACACCTTAGTGACCTCATACTGTAGCAGCTCCCTGGCGACCACACAGAACACCCTAGCAACACATTACCATTCAGAACACCTTAGCGGCCGCATACTGTAGCAGCGCCCTGGCAACCACACAGAACACCCTAGCAACACACTAACATCCATTCAGAACACCTTAGCGACCTCATACTGTAGCAGCTCCCTGGCGACCACACAGAACACCCTAGCAACACATTACCATTCAGAACACCTTAGCGACCGCATACTCTAGCAGCGCCCTGGCGACCACACAGAACACCCTAGCAACACACTAACATCCATTCAGAACACCTTAGCGACCGCATACTGTAGCAGCGCCCTGGCGACCACACAAAACACCCTAGCAACACATTACCATTTAGAACACCTTAGCGACCGCATACTGTAGCAGCGCCCTGGCAACCACACAGAACACCCTAGCAACACACTAACAACCATTTAGAACACTTTAGCGACCGAATACTGTAGCAGCGCCCTGGCAACCACACAGAACACCCTAGCAACACACTAACAACCATTTAGAACACCTTAGCGACCGAATACTGTAGCAGCGCCCTGGCAACATAGCAGCATAACCCTGATCCAGATGTGATTTTGATATGATCTGATGATCTTACCTGAATATTTCAAGCAAACAGGTTACAGATACAGTATGCATAGTCTCTCTCTCTCTCTCTCTCTCCCTGTAGACGAGCCATTAAATATAAAGAGTAGAACTGGAGTGATGATTAGACTCTTCATTTGTCCAGTCTCAGTCAGGACTCTTTGCAACGCAGAACCGCTGCCAATTCCAGTGTTTTATCGGACAGAACGAGTCTGTTATCAGTTCCAGGTGCAGTGAGACGTCTTTGTTTCTTTATTGCTGCCCTCTATGATTTCTTCCATCTCTCAAGTGTTATTACAGTAATTACAGTGCCGGCACACAAAAACGTCAAACTCTTCTGTCCTTCTAACAAAAACGGCCCCAAAGTTCCCAAACAGTCCAGGCTGAGACTGTCACAATTCATCCAGTTTATGAGCTGAAACTCACTCACATTCATCTTCACGCGCAAACGATCGTTCGCTTTCTTCTGTGAAACACCAAAGATGCTGTCGTCCATGAAATGAAAGCGGATAGTGACCATAAAGCAGCATAATTTACATCCTAAATTGTAACATTGAAACAAGTATTTTCTGTAAAGCTGCTTTGAATCTTTATGTATTGTGAAAAGTGCTTTAGAAACATGTCCACTTGTGTTCCACAAAAACAGATGAATCCTGCACAGCTTGCAAATCTTATTTTATGAAGTGAGTTTGTGCTTAAAACAAGAACAAATTTCTACCAATGGAGTCAGGAAAATAGATGATTTTTGGGTGAAATGTTCCTCAAATAGCACAAAAGTTTAAAAGAACGGTTAGATAGAGCACATATGAAGGTATATAAGCTGTGCTCCATCAGGAATCTTTAGGAAGTTTGTCTGAGTGTTTGTGTGCAGTACTGCAGTGTTTTCTCCTAAAGTCTCGGCTGTCATTGGGGAAGCTGCACCAGTTTAGATGTTCTGCTGAACGGCACCATATGGAAAGCTTTTTTTAATCTTTAGTTTGTCTTTTATTGTTATAATGCAGCGGCCTGAATGACTGCGCCGCTGCTGCACTATTAAAAGATCTCACACCCTCTCTTGACCTGCTTTTTTCCATTCTCTCTCATGTCTCTCTTTTGCTCCATCTTTCTCTCACCTGCGCTCTCTGGATATAATAATAGAGTGATCTAGTTCACCGGCTGTGAGCGGGTCAGGTTTAAGTACGCTGTCCATACTGTAATCGCAGACATCTTTCCTTAGTGAGGAAATGCTGAAATGTGAGTTTTTGCAGGGAGTAAAGTCTGCCAATTAATTATCCATCACTCTCCGAAGTAAACTGAAGACATCTTTGTGTGAATTGGGACAAAGCCAGTATCTCAGTGTCCAAATATCGAGACACTTGGCATGCTTTTTTTTTATTGCCTTTTTTTTTCATTATCACATATTTTAGTAATCATCATAAATTAGGTATCATTCAAAACAGGGTTATTAAAACTATTAAAAAAAATTGTTAATTAAAATAAAGCTGAAATAATAATGATAAGTAAACAAACTACTTTTTCCACTTTTATTTTTTGATTCTTCTGCAATAATCAGCTTTAACAAAGGTCTATATTCCAAAGCATTCATGAATTACGACCATTTAAGTTCAGATCTGATCTCAGAAAGCATTAACTGGTTGAAGGGCTCGTGAGGAATAATGGTTCCCTTGATCTTTTGAGATCCTCTTGACTCCATCTGATCTTTTTTCTTTCTTTTTTTTGGATATAATAGTAGTAAGTGCCTTTGTTGAGGGTTGTAGATTTCCAGTGTTAGCATTGGAAGTGCATTTCCAGCTGTTTCACCAGAGAGGAACAGAGACGGTGAAGGGTCTGGAAAATGACTTTTTACCTTGTTGTGAAGGGGAAATAATGGGATATGCGGATGGAAATGAATATGAGATGGAATAAAAAAAAAAAAAAAAACGCTTTTGCATAATATTTCAATATTTTCACAAAGTTCCTTGGGGGAATGGAAAAGTCTCAGTGTCTCCGTGAAGCACGACATCCGCTCCCGTCGCATTTTCTGACAGGGTTAAACTGCTGCGCTTTCATGGAAGCATCTGCCTTTTTGCCCTAAAATCAAACGCTTCTTTACTTGTGAACTTGTCGCAGCTTTCATATGTGTTACGAGAGGCAATTTCCTTCCCAACAAAGAGGGTCAGTATCAGCAGCACACTGTTCCATTCCCGTTTTCCGGCAGAATTATCCGGAATCGAGGAAAGCCATTTTATAAAGGGCCCGACTAATCACCGTAAGGGGCTTTTGGGAGGTACGGCTCTCTGTGCATATAGTCATAAAGAAGAGCTCTGGCCCACAGATAAGACACACACAACCTTATCTAGAATAATACTCTCTCACACTACTGAACACTTTCAATTGCATCGCACGCTGGATTAGCCTCGTGCCGAGGAAAGCTCACGCTCCTGCCCGGCTAACGGATCCGAGGGCTGAATTTATTAGCTCTGCTCATTACTCTACGCTTTGTAAAAACATTTATCATGCCTAACAAGTTGTTTATGTTAGCGGGGAGAACATTATGTAGTCTTGTCTGAAATGCATCAATTATGCTCCGTCACTGGATGATTTATTTTTAGGTTTTGATGATGTAAACAACTCATTTGAGTGCAAAAAATGATCTAAAAATTCTTGATATCTTGAGTTATATTCCTACTTCAGAAGGAATGTGTCTTGATTTAAGTCTGAAAGACTGTATCAAAATGAAGCAAGAAGCAAAAATTGGTAAGACTTTAAGATATTTAGGATGTTTTTCTCTTGTTTTAAGTTGGAAATTTAATAAAAACGCACGTGAAAGCGATTCTTCCTCATCCTGTGTGGGTTTTCTGGGCCGGAAACATTTGATTCGATATGTGAAATGGAAATATTCCCAAGGTACTGTACAGGGACAACATATCTTATAATGACTTTATGGATGGCATCCCATTTTAATGTGCCGTATATCTGAATTGGCGAGTGAAACGTTGATATTTTAAGCTTAATTAATGTTACGGGTGAGCTGCTCCAGTTCTGTCAGTCCGCGAACCCAGGAGGAATATTATCATCGGCCGTTAATAAGTTTGTGTCTTTAATTCTCTCTCACTTCCACACTGAGTCACATGTAGATATGCAGGAAGATGCGTTTAATCTGCGTTTCCACGCGGTGGGCGTTGTGGATTAGCCTTGCGTTTTCATTGGCAGCAGCTCTTCGGGGAGACTTCATGTTCAACAGCAACCCTGTGGCCTATTTTATGTCTTTTCTGTGGAAAGAAGATCTTCACCTCGTATGCTGTACCGTGGAGATGTTTGCAGGCTAATGAGAGCGAGCGGCGGGAGAATGAATGTGTGTGAATGAGAGACTCTTGACCTCATGATAGATCCCTCAGAGCACAGATAAACTATCATATCTGAATACGCCTCACCCTTTCATATTCACATGTCTGGATTTTTGTGTTTGCTGTCAAATAGTCTAAAAGTGTGGTGTTTATTTATTTATTTATAACTTTGTTTATTCTATTTTTTTTTTACTGTCACTTTATTTATCGATTAATTTAACTTTATCACTTTATCTTTTTATTATTTATTTATTAATTTAGCTATTTTTACTTTTTTTATTGTATCACTTTATTTTATTTTATTTTCATCCAAATACCTGAAACTTTATTTTACTTTATTTATTTATTTAACTTTCACTTTATTTAGTTTTAACTTATTTTGTTATATCACTTTATATTTTATTTTATTTTCATCCAAATACTTGAAATGTTATTTTACTTTACTTATTAATTTATTTAACTTTCACTTTATTTCTTTTTAACTATCACTTTATTTATATATTTTATTTTATTTATTTAGTTTTATTCATCTTTTTATTTAAATACTTGAAACTCTATTTTGCTTTATTTATTTAACCTTCACTTTATTTATTAACTTTATTTATTTTATTATTTCACATTTTATTTTGTCACATTTTATTTTATTTTATTTTTCATCCAAATACTTGAAACTTTATTTATTTATTTTATTTCCACATTTTTTATTTTATTTTCATCCAAATACCTGAAACTTTTTTTACTTTATTTTTTTTTTACTTTCATTTGATTTAGTTTTAACTTTATCACTTTATTTATTTATTTTGTTATATCACTTTATATTTTATTTTTATTTCATTTTCATTTAAATACTTAATGTTATTTTACTTTATTTATTTTTTTATTTAACTTTCACTTTATTTATTTTTAACTATCACTTTATTTATATATTTTTTTTAATTTAGTTTTATTCATCTTTTTATTTAAATACTTAACTCTTTTTTGCTTTATTTATTTAAATATAAAAAATTATAAATTATATTTCACATTTTCTTTTATTTTCTTTTTATTTTTCATCCAAATACTTAAAACTTTATTTATTTTATTTCCACATTTTTATTTTATTTTATTTTATTCATCCAAATACTTGGATTTTTTTATTAATTTAACTTTCACTTTATTTATTTATTTTTACTTTGTTTAACTTTATTACTTTAGTTTAATTCAATTTTAATATATTTATTTATTTTTATCACATTTCATTTTATTTCATTTTTTAAATTTTTCATCCAAGTATTAGAAATTATTTGAATAGTCGTGACAGTGTTGTTTTAGTCATTGAGGTTTAAATCAGAGATGTTTAACACATTTCTGCTCTCATAATGCCAATAAGCGCACTGGAAAGTGAAGAACGAGAGGATGAGTGAAGAACAGAGACGTGAGATCACCAGAATCACTCTTAACGAGCGCTCGTTCCGTGCCAGAGAACATGTTGATGTAATGCTGCTCAATTTGGCGGAACTCTTGGACACACACACACACACACATACATACATACACACACACACACATACACACACACACGCACACACACACGCAGCATAACGATGCAGCTAACGAACACTTGACATCTCTAATCATCTCTGAGACGGATGCTCTCCAGTCAGAGAGGACGACCCGAATCACAGCTTAGTGTAGAAATCATCAGCTGCTGATTAATAACATCTAATCAAACACACTCGCTGCACGAGACACACAGATGAAGGTTGTGAGGCTGTTTGTTTGTTTATTTATTTATTTAAATTCAGATGTTTAATATCAGACGTCTACTTTCAGTGTCACACACAGCACACACTCTTTATTGTGCTGTATGGATGCTGTGTGTGTGTGTGTGTGTGTGTTCTTGTATACATGGTTTATGAGGACACAAATGTGTATAATGACACGGGTATTACAATGTAAACACGGTTTATAAGGACACTTCAGCAAGAGTAAAAATCAGTTTTGGCGAGTATATGAAAGTGTCAATCGGATTCTAACAATGCAATGTTGTGAGAACATGAACGTGAACAAACGTGAACTGCGTTCGGGACAGCTGATGGGCCAGTTCTGCATCGTCACGAGAGTTTAAGCCTTGTCGATTTAAATATTCAAGCAAAAGAAGATGCAAAAAGAAACCCAATTCGATTCTCGCGAATACCGAATTGAGCTCTTTCACGTCTTGAACTTGAAAGAACAAATTCACACAATGTATCCTAGTAAACACAGTCAGTTATGTCTAAAGTGAATGTAAATAATTGAGAGAACACGAGTGCAGTATCAGTATCACATCCGTACAGCTCTTAAAGTGACAGCAGCCTAATATTCCTGCTGCCGCCGGTGTCGTTAATGTTAAAGTTCTCTGTTCCTGTGGACGCTCGGGGTGAAACGTCTCTTTAGCTGAGGCTGATGGGAGGAGACTGGGAGCACATGGGTGCAGCAGACACACACACACACACACACACACACACACACACACACACACACACAAAGGGCATGTGTCCGACACCTCGCTCAGGCTCTCACTGCCATTTAAAAACAGCTGGCACTTCGTTCCACTGACATTTCACACACACACACACACACACACACTCCCAGCATGCAGTGTCACGTTCACACTGCCTTTGGCACCAAAGCTGATGTGTTGGTGAGAGACCATTTGTGTGTGTCTGTGTGTGTGTGTGTGTGTTTGCTGAATGTTCCATTATATAGGCCATATTATGCCCTTTTACAAAGTCTTGATGTTGTTTTGTTCTCTACTAGAACAGTTTGATTATTTTCCTCATATTCTCCATTGTTCAGCTCCTCTCTTCCCAGTCTGTCAGTAACGCTCTGTTTAGTTCCTGTCTCTATGAAGCCCCTCCTTCTGAAAAGCACAGTGTGCTCTGATTGGTCAGCTGGAGCGGTGTGTTGTGGGAAATGTCCCGCCCCTTACCATAACCGCCAGTTTCAACACACTACTGACTAACTCAACCAGGCCCCACCCCCTTTATTCTGTGCATGAATTATTTAAATCTTTATTGTGTGTGTGTGTGTGTGTGTGTGTGTGTGTGTGTGTGTGTGTGTGTGTGTGTGTGTGTGTCTCTTCAGGGTAAAACAAACTTCCCTGTCAGATTGAGCAGAACTGTAGGATCGCTCTTCCATCATCTTGTCACATAATCATGTTTACTTTTCAAATATTGTTAGCGCTGATCTCTTGATCAGGAGTTTATGAACGCCAACATCCATCTTTATGACGGTGTCGATTCACAATCGAATCTCACGTCAGACTGTTGCTAAGCTGACAATAACATTAAAATAAATGCCTATATTGGATAAAAAGTGTTTTAATGCCATTTTTCTATTGATACTTTTCAGTACTGAATGAAATATTTTCTTGATTAGTAATTTCATCTTGTTTTCCAGTAAAAATGTTTAAATGTTGTTAAAACCAAATACATTTATTTGGGAAGCAAGTAAAAAAAAAAAAAGAGAGAGAGAGAAATATCTTGGTTGTGCAATAATTTAAATAATGTGTATCTTTGCATTATATTTCTATGATATTATTTGTATTATACGTTTGTATTTGTTAAATTTATATTGTTTTAAGGGTGTTAGGATGCTTTCTGAAGCTAAAATTAGCCAATGTTGTGAGAAGAATGATTTAAAGATTTTTAATTCTTCTATTTACACACAATCTAAAATATGTTGGGTTAAAAACAATGGACAAACCCAGAGATTGTGTTGTTTTAACCAAGTGGTTGGGTTAAATGTTTGCTAAACCTGCTGGGTAGTTTTTATTTAACTCAACTATTGTTTAAAAATGACTGTATTTCTTGCTTAAAATGAACCCAAAATATGTTGGAAATTAAAAATCAGACACAAAATTACTAGAGGAAACAATAATAATCAAAAGGTGAACATTTATTAATAAGCAATTTAATAAATGTTTCTTGTTTAATTATTAAATTTGGGGTTTAAAATGACCCAATCGCTGGGTTTAAAACGACCCAACTGCTGGGTTAAAACGACCCAACTGCTGGGTTAAAATTGACCCAATCGCTGGGTTAAAATGACCCAATCGCTAGGTTAAAATGACCCAATCGCTGGGTTAAAATGACCCAATCGCTGGGTTTAAAACGACCCAATTGCTGGGTTAAAATGACCCAATCGCTAGGTTAAAATGACCCAATCGCTGGGTTAAAATGACCCAATCGCTGGGTTTAAAACGACCCAATCGCTGAGTTAAAATGACCCAATCGCTGGGTTTAAAACGACCCAACTGCTGGGTTAAAATGACCCAATCGCTAGGTTAAAATGACCCAATCGCTGGGTTTAAAAACGACCCAATTGCTGGGTTTAAAAACTACCCAATCGCTGAGTTAAAATGACCCAATCGCTGGGTTTAAAAACGACCCAATCGCTGGGGTTAAAAATGACCCAATTGCTGGGTTAAAACGACCCAACCGCTGGGTTAAAACGAACCAATTGCTGTGTTTAAAAATAACCCAATCGCTGGGGTTAAAACGACCCAACTGCTGAGTTAAAACGACCCAATCGCTGTGTTAAAATGACCCAACCGCTGAGTTAAAACGACCCAAATCGCTGGGTTAAAACGACCCAATCGCTGAGTTAAAACGACCCAATCGCTGGGTTAAAACGACCCAACCGCTGAGTTAAAACGACCCAATCACTGGGTTTGTCCATTTTCAACCCAACTTGTTTTTTTTGTTGTTTTTTTAAGCGTGTACTTATATTTAAACATGTCGTATACAGTATGCACATTTATATTGTTTTGAGGATGTTAATCTAGATATTTTGACTGGAAAACAAGGCAAAAATACAGTATTTTTGTGTTGCCATGTATGTGTATTATATTGTAATCACTTTATCTTGGATGGATTATTGTCACAAAGCATTCTGGGACTGTGTCCTGCAGTATCTGTGAGTGAAGAGCGTGTCTTCGCGTGACGGATCTCACTAGCGTGCGTCTGATCTCTCCTCACGCTGGTGTGAAATGGCTGGCCCACGACGGCCCGATCCCAGGTGCCTCTCTCTGAACACAGGCTCTGTTCTGTCAGCGATCGTCCCGCTCTCTCTCCTCGTGCCAGCGGAAGCTCTATTGGAGGCTGCCAGCGCCTCGGGACAGACCGCCAATCCCCAACATGCAGATTATTCTAATAGTAGGCCGCGCTTCCAGAAACCTCCAGCACGGTGGCGTAATGAATGCCGAGCCTTGTGGGCCTCCAACATAAAGCCGTGTTTGCTGTTCCTATGAATTATTCAAACACGCCTCAAGGCTGCAGATCATCCAGGCAACAGCTAAGAAAATTAGCCTCCAATTAGTGTTTATTTACAGCTAGAGAGTGTTGTCTTCGTTCTCCACCGCTGGTTCGAGGCGTTTGCTGACCTTACAGCAAGATTATTCAGCCTAAAACTTCATTTACTCACACTTGTCGTCTAAATGTACTGAAATGCAAAAAAAGATTTTCCCTTTGAATGAAGTTTATTTTTCTGACTCCATTGGCAGATATTGTTGTTGTTTAAAGGCATAAACTGACTCATTTTGATACATTTTTCATTAGATAAGTCAGTCATGTCTCTTCTCCAGTAAATGTATCTTGATGTAAGAATGTTTATATATTTGTGCTGGAAAACGAGACAGAAACACTGAGGAAGAACCTTGCATGTTGTATTTGTTTTCCAAGGAGAGATCGGATTTTTGTCTATTTCTTATGCAAAGCATCATATATGAGTTTAGAAGACTTGATATATAATGCACGAGAACACTGTAAAAAATAAATCAGTGAAATTTAAGTTAAAAGACGGAAGTTTCTTTTAAAATGGAAGAAACAACATCAGGAAGCATTGGGAATCAAAATGGAAAATTTGAGGTTTTACAGTAATTTATGAAAGTATTTCTTTTCTCCTCAGGGAACTCATGGCTCAGATGTTACATAAAATGTCCCATTAGATTTACGGTTTTTCATCATATACAGTAAGGGAACTTACCGTTAACCAACTAACACATTTTATTGTAGCATTTTTACTGGCTTTTACAGTTAAAATCAAGGGCAAGTCGTACTGTAGATCATTTAAAGTTTCACAGATTTTGACCAAATGTTGACAGAATGTTACTATTTGGGTGGAAGATTTCTTTGAAATGGAAGAAACTGGAAAAGATGAGAAGGCATTTGGAATCAGATCCGTGTGTGTGTGTGTGTGTGTGTGTGTGTGTGTGTGTGATCCAAGCCGTGTGTCGCAGTCAGATCAGATCAGCCACTAAATGATGGAGCAGACACTTTGTTGACTGAAGGGATCTGACGGCAGTTTGATGTTTCTTCAGAGAGGAGCGTCCAGATCCCCAAAGCCCACCGTCTGATCCCTGTTTGTTCCCACCCAAATCCCTGCTGCTCCGCTGGCCGCGGCTCCACGCCAGATAGTGTGTGTGTGTTTGTGTGTGTGGTTCATGTTGTGATGTTGGTGTCCTTTACTTCATGCCAAGAAGGAACATTTCACCACATGCAGGTGGATCCATACAGCACAAATCAACCCAGCGCAGGGATGTTTCACTCTTCAGGTGGTCAAAATCTCAAAACGATGTGAGCAATTCTACACACTGCAAAAACTCTGTTCTTCCTCAGTATTTCTGTCTCGTTTTCCAGCACAAATATCTAAACATTCTTAAATCAAGATACATTTACTGGAGAAGAGAAATGACTGAAGATATTAAGACTTGTTTACTGAAAAATGTATCAAAATGAAGTGAGTTTGTGCTTAAAACAAGAACAAATATCTGCCAATGGAGTCAGAAAAATAATCTTCATTCAAAGGGAAAATCGTGTTTTTGCAGTGAATTTTGGAATATTGCGGAAATTTAACTCTGTGACCAACAAAAGTTTATAATCCTTACACGTTTGGTTCATTATGAGAATCATAATCATAACAGTCGTCAGAAGTGAAAAGCTAAATGTAGGCTATAAACGAACTACACCACGGTCACATGACTTCAATAAGCTTCAACAACTCTTTATTTAAAACATTTTTCCTGAAAAGTTGATTTAGAATACTTTGCAAGAGCACAATTATAAACTTTAAAAGCGATTAATAAGTAGATGAGACACCAGTTCAGTGTGATGATGTTTAATGCCACCGATTTAAGCTCTAAAAGACAATAGTTCGGCATAATTCAGTTCAGTTCAATAATGGTGTCAATGGTGCAAAGTTCATCAATTATGAAATACATTCAATTTCAGCTGTAAACCAGCTCCAAAAAGACAATAGAGTCATTATTCAGATCAATTCAGTGTTGATTCGGTTCAATAACTGTCAATGGTGCAAAGTTGTTCAATTATGAAACGAATCAACTATGAAACATTCAATTTCATATAAGCAGCTCTAAAAAGCGAAGTGTCATTATAGAGATCAATTCAGTTCACTTCAATAACTGTGTAAATAGTGCGAAGTTGTTCAATTTTGAAATGAATCAACTATGAAACCAATCAACTACAAAACGAATCAATTATGAAACATTCAATTTCAGCTGTAAGCAGCTCTAAAAAGTGAAGTGTCATTTTTCAGATCAATTCAGTTCAGTTCAGTTCATTAACTGTCAATGGTGAAAAGTTCAATTATAAAAATGGACTCATTTTTAACTGTAAAGCAGTTCTACAGAGTCATTCAAATCAATTCATTTGAGTTCAATAACTGTCAGTGTTGCAGTTCATCAATTATGAAACGAATCAATTATGAACCAAATTCAATTTCAGCTATAAAGCAGCTCTAAAAAGTGAAGCGTCATTATTCAGATCAATTCAGTGTTGATTCAGTTCAGTTCAATTACTGTAAAGTTCATCAGTTATGAAACAAATTCAATTTCATCTCTACAGAAGACAATGGAGTCATTATTTAACTCAATTCGGTTCAAGTGTTGTTCTCATCTGATAGTATCTGTGCAGTCTAATCAATAATATTACTGAATATAGATTCTTTTAAACCCCATAAAGCTCAGATAATGTGGGAAAAATTCAACACGGTGTGCAGAGAGCGTGTGTCTCAATGGGAATGGGAAATAATTGACTTGCACGTTCACTTGCATACACAGTCCATTTATTTGAACGAGTCTATCGGCGAGGAGCTGAAATCTACACCGGCGAGGCGAGGAACGGCTTTTATTTTCAAGGCTTCTGTCTGGCTTTGTGTTCGCCTGACTGATAAGTTGTCCTGACCGATTGAATTTGTCTTTCTCCCGCGACGCATTCTCTCTCTCTCTCTTTCTCCCTGCTCCGTCTGCAGGCGCGCGCCTCCATTCAGGAGAATGTCAGTCAGCCGGCGTGTGGCGATGAATAGAGGTGAGAGAATAGAGGCCGTTACGCCATTGAGCGCCGCTGGATGCTGGCGACCGTCGCCACGTCTTTCTCTTTTGTTTGACCCCGTCGCTCGCCCTCGTCCATCCTTCCATTCTGTTGGCAGGTAAACAGCTTTGAATAAGCTGACGTCATCCGGCCGCGTCTCCCAATCCTCCGGCCAATTAAATGATAAGGTGCCCGGGAGGGTCCGAAAGCCTCCGAGATTCCCATTAAATGGTGAGTGGCAGCGTTGGGATTAACAAAGCGATTGGTGCGGTTACATTTGGGGTTCACGGGTGAGAGAACGGCCTCATCATCGATCAGACGTTGGTCTGGACCACAATGAGCCTCAGTAAACCACCGTGGCAGTTTTCCCAGACACACAATACGCTTTGTGTTCAGCCTGAAAGGATTTTTAATGAAAACGCACGGTTCGTGGGCCGATATTACGCTTTCGATCGGTTCTTGACATTTGAGAACGTGATTGTGCCTCACGCATGATGGTCCAAACACACGTGGTGTTGCTTTTAATCACATATATGATAATTTCAGATGATTGCAATCAAAATGGACAGTTCTTATTTTTTTAATGGAATATTGCAGTGTTTATTCTAAATGATTTATCGATGCACATCATTATTGTTCATGTTCCTCATTATCTTGAATCAGAATAACATTTCATCTCTTCTCTGATGATGAGGGCGGGGCAACCTGTCACTCACATGAGATCCACCAATAGCAAACCACAACCATCCAATCAATTCCCCACAGACAAAATCAAGCCCCGCCCTACATTTGTTCTTGTTTGCAAAGCGTTATTTCGGATATACAGCACAATAAGGGAGAAAAGACTAGAGCAACTTTGATGATTTTGACATTCAGTGTCTTGAGGTGTGTTTCAATGTAAAACATTTTTAATTAAACTTTCAAGCTTCACAGTTCTCAGAACTTTCACTTCCAGTTTGTTCGTTTCAGAAGAGTTGAGATCAACAGTGTATGTTGTTTTATTTTATATATTGTGCTTCTGTAACTAGTTTAACCGGCAAGAACCTAACACAATTTTGTGAGCTAAAACTTAAAACAAATTTGTTAATTGGGTGAGAAAAATTGTAATTTCAGATATACACTGCTGTTCAAAAAATTGTATTTGGTAGGATTTTTTTTTTTTATTCAGAGTCTCTTCTGCTCAGCAAGGCTGCATTTATTTGATCAAAAATACAGTAAAAATAGTGAAATATTTTTATAATTTAAATCAACAGTTTTCTATGTGAATATATAGTAAAGTGTAATTTATTCCTGTGATCGAAGCTGAATTTTCAGCATCATTACTCCAGTCTTCAGTGTCACATGATCCTTCAGAAATCATTCTAATATGATGATCTGCTGCTCAAGAAACATTTATGATTATTATCAATGTTGAAAACAAATATTATTTTAAGCAATTTTGCTTCACAATCTCTCCTGCTTTGAAGATGTTTATGTATTTGTGCTGAAAAACAAGACAAAAATACTGATTAAGAAAATTATTTTGAATTTATTGACAATATAAATATCCAGAATCGATCAGTCTGTTTCTTGCATGCTAAACATCATGATTTGTTTCATGATTATTCCGGTTTCTCTGTAGAAATCTGAGCGGAATGTTCTGGAATCTAGAACTCAGAATCAGTCATTCCTTCATCTGCCGGAGATCCTGCGCTACGGCAGCCTGTCGTTAAGCCTGAGGTTTAATTAACGCACACTGCCGTTAAATAATGGAGGTATTACTGCGGGCTTTGACTGTGCCGTTCTCCTTTAGACTAATTATTAATCAAGCGCTCAGGCTTCAGTGTCGCTGACAGATGGTTTGAATAATGTCGTAAACAGGCTGACGCTGAGATGATATCAGAAACTCCTGCTCTGGTACTTCAGACACAAACACAGAGTTTGGTCAAGAATGTTTTTTGGAGAAGGTTCAAGCGATTCGCCTGTCGCTGAATGAACAAGTTGAATCATAATTGAATTATGAATTCCTCACAATGCTTCGCTTCTCATTAAACATCTTCATCCGTCCTTTCTGAACCGCAGCAGAGAAGCGTAAAACCACACTCAGATGTAATAATTAAATATTCTGCCGTGGATCTGTTCTCATCCTCCAATGCTCGGAGCAGATGGCTGCACTACCTGAATATTCATAATCCGTCTTTTAAAAGCAGACATGCTGCTCATTGCAATGCATTGTTATAGTTTGTCGGGCAAGTTGCTTGTTATTTAGGAGACGTAAACCTGCGGGTCCCGGAGCAGACGGGAATGATAATCTAAAGTGTGTTTCTGTTGACGTACAATAAGAACAGAGGAAGAAGTTTGGAGATCTCTGGAGCTGAAAGCCTCATCAATGCAAAGAAAGTTCCCGTTTGTTTTCTCAGCGAGCTCATTAGTGCAGAAACAGTCGGTTGGCAGCTGTCAGAGTTTTCCTGAACGTCAGGTAGATCTGGACTAAAACATATAATTAAGAGTGATTTACTGTGTTCTGTTGATGAAAAACACTCTCCAAACCTCACCGATTGTGTTGATGTGACTTCGGGACATTCACAATCACCTTTCTAACCGCAAAAAACTCTGTGTTTCTGTCTTGTTTCCAGCACAAATATCTAAACATTCTTAAATCAAGATACATTTACTGGAGAAGCAAAATGACCAAGTCAAGTTTATGTGAAGTTTCAGCTCAAAATCCCCCACAGATCATTTATTATAGCTTGTCAAATTTGCCCCTATTTGTGTGTGAGCAAAAACACGCCGTTTTTGTGTGTGTCCCTTTAAATGCAAATGAGCCGCTGCTCCCGCCCCCTTTCCAGAAAAGGGCGGAGCTTTAACAGCTCAACAACAACAAAGCTGGAGAATCTCACGCAGCCAAAATGAGGATTGTCAGTAACGGTGTTCAGCCTTACATTGTTCAAACCGGAGTCGACACTGATGGAGAGACTCAGGAAGAAGTTACAACTTTTAGACGTTTCTGAATGGTTAGTGGATAAATTTATGTAGTTGCTGTGGAGTTGATTCAACTCATCCACTAGCATGTGCCGTCATGTTAATCTTTTGTGTTGAATTGACCCTCGTTTGTGAAGCAGTCCGGTGTAAAATGACGGCATGACAACAACACTCTACTACAACAACTCTTCCTCTTCTCTAAAGCAGCCCAACATGGCCCCGCCCCCTTTGTTGTGTGTTCTCGGGGGCGGGGTTTATGTAAATTTTAGGGTTTGTGATGTCACCAACCCAGGAAGAAGCTTGTTGTAGTTCCTACCAGCTGTTTGTTGTAGTCCTTAAAAAGTGATTTCTGTAAAAGAAAATATCTCCTCTGCATTGAACTTTGAGCGTCGTAACTTTGCAGATGTTGTTTATGATCAAACAGCAACATTACACACTAACTAAAGTTAAAAAAGTCAAATCATAATCAACCACCCCTTTAAAGTACCGTTTCCATTGTATCATGTTTTCACAGGATGAATTGAGTTTTCCAATGAAACAATGATTAGGTAACGGTTCATAACTCTGTCTTCATTAGTGAAGCTGCTGAACTCAGTATGTGTAGATTCACGTCACCTCTGTCTGCTGTGAACGACTCGACTTCATCTTACTTCTCACAAGCTCTTAAAGGTCTTTTCTTCCCTCAGCTCCTCCAGACTCCAAATGAAGGAAGACTGAAGTGTTTTCTGTGACGTGTGCCGTTATGATGGAATAGTTCATGGAAAAATAGGTCAAAAGTCTTCACATGGCAATGGGATTTAATAATTCACAGTATTAATGAGGCTGTGGGACGGCTGGGCAGCTTCTCTTTGTTTAAGACACAATTAATTCATGCCACCGACTGTTTAAATTTAAAACAACTCAGGTGCAGAGCGCTATTTGTCATGTTTCCTTCCGTCATCAATTAAACGCTCGACGAACCTCCAAAGTCCACAAAACAGGCTGGAAAAACAGAGAAGAAATCCTCTGAACGCTTCTGAGGCCACAATCACCACAAACATCACGACTCTGAGCTGTTCGAGGAACAAATAAACCTGTTAATATGTCAAATTGATTATCTTGGCTGAAGTTCAAGATTATTGTTGTGTGTTAGTGGACTGATTAAAGATGGAGTAGGCCGTAAGAGGCCCACACTTCATAATTTATGAAGCCATGCACCAATAAAAGTTGATGGGATAAAGTTGTTGGGCTTTAAAGCACCTGTAAAATAAAAGAACATGAGTTTGACGCGTGACGTTTACAGGGATGAACTGATTCTGTGTGTCTCTGGTTTTGTTAATGTTGTAATGTTACTTTTTGCACCATATGACATGGGATCATTGACTCAGGACAAATATATAAAAAATATATGGCTCTTTCCATGTCAACACAACTTCCACAGCTAATCTTTTAATTGTTCTAAAGAAAGACAAACATAAATAATGATGAAAACCAAACTATTAAATGTTGTGGATGTGTTGAGTAATCCACTAGTGTCAAAATGACAATTTTCACCTGAGCCAAATTACAGGCGGGTAAAAATGACTTTTGAAAGATCACAGCATCATTATTTTAGTTTACACAGATATTAGTAGAACTATTAGTGAAATCTGTTGACTTTAGTAATCTTTGTTGCACTATATTCCAATGATGACAGTTCAAAAATGGGAAAAAGCACTAGATTGTTAAATTGTACACTGAAAATTTACTCATGGAGCCACGTTGAGATCCTGATATCTCTGGAAATGAACCACACTGGGTCTTAAAAGTGAAGATACCAAAAGAAAAGTTTGTTAAGAGCCAGAATATAAGAGGATGTTAAGATCTCTTTAATACGTCTTGAGTTACAGGCATGCAAACTTTGGGGGGGAAACAATGAAAAGTGCTTTTTCGCATTTTTTGAATTGTCGCCATTGGCATATAATGCAACAAAGATTGCTGAAGTCAATGGATTTTACTAATAATTATACTAATCTCTGTGTAAAACTAAAATAATGATGCTCCCATCTTTTTAAAGTAATTTTTCCTTCCCTGTAATTTGGCTCCAAATCTCAGGTGAAAATGGTCATTTTGACCCTCCTCTACACAATAGTGGATTGTTGTTTATTTACATTTACATTTATGCACTTGTTTTAACTTTGAAAAATCATTTTTGTGCAGTGTGTCATGTTCCAGAGTGGGATATTTACCCCTGGAATCGGGTATTTCGGGATAAATGGACTGTGGGGTGTTTCCACATGCGGTTTGGTGTATTGGGTTCCACACATAACGTGATTTCTGCTTCACTTGTTCATGATAAATTACACCAGCTTTTCATTTTCTACCCACTCATTTCATAATTCTCCAAAGTGTGTGTCGGAACGCTCAACCTTGAATTATTCCCTATCTCTCACGGGGCGGAAAAGGAAAGAAAACAACAGGAATTTGTTACAGATCTTAAAAACAACAAGGCGTGTTAATGGTCTTGTTTATTGCGATGATCAAACATAATGAGCGTCCCAGCTGAAGATCAACCCTCAGCGGACTAGTTTCTTCCATTGTAGCCGTTTACAAATTAGACTTATGGAGATTATATAGTGGGAGAGACAGAAAGTGGAAACAAATGTGAGGAAAAATATCCCCGTTGTCTTTCTCTTTCTTGGTTTATTGTGTTTTCTGTGGATTTGGGCTGATTAGTTGCTTTGAAACTGTAGTTTGTCAAGCTAATGACTGCGCAGAATATAAAGTACAGTCAAACTATTGAAGAAAAAGTGTTCAACGCAGTTAACATTCAAATAAATGTGTACGTATTTATTTTAGAATGTGTGTGAACAGCACAGGAGAGTCAGAGGGCGTGGCCTGCGTTTAGCCTCTGTCTGTCAATCATTTTGCACATTCAGGTTTGCTGATATTGGATTGGCTGGCGTGTCTTTGGAGGGCGGGGTTTCACAGAGAGGAGGTGTGGTTGAAATGAGCAACAGAGTTTAATCAGAGCTGTATTTTTAGAGTCTCAATTAGCTGAAATATATAAATTAACTACGTATGTGTGTTTTTCACACAAAAATGATCATGTCATCCTTTTCTCAAAACATGTACAGTATGACTGACTTTCTTCAGTTGAATACAAAAGAAACATTTTTACAAATATTTTCCTAAGTCATTATTTCGTTCGGCTGGAATGAATCAGCCTCTCTAACGCTATGAGAAACAGGACAGTTGAGCAGATCACGTCTGATTATTGACATTATTGGTGTAAAGCTGCAGACGCCAATATCTACAATACAGTACAAAGTGATTTCCTGGGGTGTTTTTTTACCTTATTAAATGTCAAATATTGAAATTTTTAACTTTAAACTATCTCAAGTGGTAAACCTTCAAACTTTCTGGTTCATTTCAGTTGCAATTTTGTTAATTTTGATTGGCATTTTTGTTAATTTTGGTGGGATTTTTAATTTCGGTGGCATTTTTCTCCATTTCGGTGGCAGTTTTGTTAATTTCAGTGGCATTTTTGTTCATTTCAGTTGCAATTTTGTTAATTTTGATTGGCATTTTTGTCCATTTCGGTGGCATTTTTCTCCATTTCGGTGGCAGTTTTGTCCATTTCGGTGGCATTTATGTTCATTTCAGTAGCAATTTTGTTAATTTTGATTGGCATTTTTGTTTATTTTGGTGGGATTATTAATTTCGGTGGCATTTTTGTTCATTTCGGTGGCATTTATGTTCATTTCAGTAGCAATTTTGTTAATTTTGATTGTGATTTTTAATTTTGGTGGCATTTTTGTCCATTTCGGTTGCTTTTCTTTGTATATTTCTTTTGGTTTTTTATTATTTCAGTGGCTTTTTTTGTGTATTTTGGTGGCATTTTTGTTCATTTCATTGGCATTTTTTGTTCTTTTCAGTGGCATTTTTATTTTGTTGACATTTTTGTTCATTTCAGTGGCATTTTTGTTAATTTTGGTGGCACATTTGCTTATTTTGGTGGCATTTTTGTCCATTTCGGTGGCATTTTTGTTTATTTTGTTTGCTTTTTTTGTATGTTTCGTTGTTTTCTTTTCTTTCAGTGGCTTTTTTGTGTATTTTGGTGGCATTTTTGTTAATTTCAGTGGCATTTTTGTTCATGTCATTGGCAGGTTTTGTTCAGTTTAGTGGCATTTTTGTTAATTGTGGTGGCATTGTTTTTGCCCCAAGCCACCATTAATTCCCTGCCCTGGATGGAACACTTTAAACCGTCCTGTAAACCACTACTGGTCAGTAGTGCCAGTAGTTTATTTACTCTGCAGCACTGGTCTGAAGCCCCGGCCTTCCCTGAACCGGAGAAGGTTTGTTAACTGAGGAACGGATCCCAGTGTTTTCTTCTGTAGCATTCGGGCCGGGCGGTCAGTCAGTCCAGATCGAAGCGCAGGGGGACGTGGAGGATGGCAACTTCTGAAGCAAAGCCGTATCGAACAGACCCCTCATAGAGAATCAATTCACATCCAGATCCACACACACGGCCGCAGCTGTTAGGAGCCAGACGCCGGCTTCATCATATCAACCAGAACATAAACACAAACCATCAGCTAAAACCAACACGTCCCTCATCAGAGAGCCAGATGAATGTAGTTATTATGTCACGAGCCGTCATGAGTGATTCCGAGACGTTCTATTGTTGTTCTCCTCAGGGAAGTGTTCCGGAAGATTCCATTGTCCACCTCTCTGCCGCGCCGGGAAAGATTCGATCGCCCCTCCTGCTTGTTTTTATTGTCCAAATTGAAGCTGCACCCCAGCGGCTGCGACTCTCATGCATTCACATGAGCTCAGCTCCGGCCCGCATCAACATTCTGGACCCGTGTACCGGGAGAGATTGAAATAATGACCAGACGGACCCGTGAATCCGCTCAAATCGTCCCCATCAGACCGTCCACTTAACCAAGCTGTTCAGCACCGACAAAACATTGCATTTTCTCCTTTGAGAAATTGTCGCAATTTTCTCTCCATTTTTCAAATGATACCACTCTGAAGCGGAAAGATGCTTCTTTTAGACACAGCTCGCTCAACTTTATTCACTTGATGTTCAATTTCAGCCAAAACATTCTCAAAAGCAACAATACTTTATAAATCTAATCAGCGTTAGAGACCGACAGCATTAATTGCATCACTGTAAACAAGTTAATTTTACTCAAATACAACTGAAAGTTCATTGTATAATATGATAGAATTGTAATATAGTAGATATTGTAAAATACTATAGTAGATTATGTAATATAGTATTAGAAACGGCTTTGCAAACAAGAACAAATGTAGCCCTCATCATCAGAGAAGAGATGCTGCAAGAGGGAGAAGATATTCTGATTCAAGATTACCAGGAACATGAATTAAACAATAATAATAATGTGCATAAATCACTGCAGTATTCCTGCAAAATAAGAATTGTCCATTTTGAGTTTTGTGTTCTAGCAGAGAATGTCCACCGTCTCTCTTTTTCTCTCTCTCATTTGACATGTATCAGCTGAAAGGAGAAATGCACGGCTCAGATTATCCGTCCAAATCTGTGTGCCGACTGCTCCATTTCACCGTCCAATCGATCGCAGGGAGAGCGACGGCGTGATTGATGATGATATAGCGATTGATTGGTTAAATCCTCTCAACTTCAAAGTGCCCAAACAGACAGTATATATACATGCGATTTAGAGCGAGAGCTGCTTGCCGGGAGCTGTCGATAGAGAGGTGAAATAAGAGAAAGACAGAAGAGAGTCACGGGCCCCTGAGGGCCGCTCGCACCGAGGTGGCTGGAAGCGGCTTTAAATTACCTGAGATTGGCTGGTGGCGCGTCTTTAGGGACACGCGGGGAGAAAGACGAGGCGTTTGTTAGAGCCGAGAGCGGCTGTGGTCTGTCCGGGCGGAGGATGAAGACCAGTAATTGCTGAATTGGCAGAGAGAGACAGAAGTGAGCTGACTCGCTGTCTGCTGCCTACATAGGCGGCTCATAAGTGAGCGCTCTACATAGACAGAAACTCGTCATGTGAAGACTCGACTCGACAACTCATTCCAATAGAGTCTGACGTGAGCTAATGATGCCATATTCATATAAATACACTGCGCACGCGCTTATATTGGGGATATGTTTCAGTTTTGAATGAATTATGAGTTTATGATATTTTCTGCCATCTTGTGTTTGTGTTTTCATTGAGTTTGTTGCAGCGTCTCTTGATGTTTTCTGAGAATTGTTTACTCTCGCTTACAACAAGATGAACCATTGTCAAAAATTGCTTAATTACTTTCTCCTGGCAGTTTTTCCTTCGACATCCGATTGTTTTTTCATTAATTAATATTGAGAACAAAACAAACAGATTAAGATTTAAATCTCTTAATGGAACAAAGCCGATTAATATTTAAGTCTCTTAATCAAACAAAACAGAATGGTATTTAAATAATTTAATAGAACAAAATTGATTAATATTTAAATCTCTTAATAGAACAAAACCAATTAATATTTAGAACAAAACAAAAACGATTATTATTTAGAACAAAACAAAACTGATTTATATTTAAATCACTTAACAAAACCGAGTAATATTTAATTAATTTAATAGAACAAAACCAATTAATATTTAGAACAAAACAAAACCGATTATCAGTTAGAACACAAAGCTGATTATTATTTGGAACAAAACAAATCCAATTATTATTTAGAACAAAACAAAACTGATTTATATTTAAATCACTTAACAAAACCGATTAATATTTAATTAATTTAATAGAACAAAACTGATTAATATTGAGAACAAAACAAACCGATTAATATTTAAATCTCTTAATCAAACAAAACAGATTGGTATTTAAATGATTTAATAGAACAAAATTGATTAATATTTAAATCTTTTAATAAAACAAAACCGATTAATATTTAAAACAAAACAAAACAAAACCGATTATTTAAATATCTTAATAGAACAAAATTGATTAATAATTAAATCTTTTAAAAGAACAAAACCGATTATTATTTAGAACAAAACAAAGCCGATTAATATTTAAATCTCTTAATAAAACAGTTCCATGTCTGTAAATCTGTTTTGAAACCGTGTGTATAAAGCTCTGTTATATTACAGATTTGTTTGTCTTGAACTCTGGGATTGATTTCTCCATTAGGGATGCATGTTGGTCTGTCTACCTTCACATCAGGAGTCTGTATGTCGTCTAGGTAGGGAGCTGACTAGGTTAACCAGAGTTCCTGTTGAATGAGCACATGTTGTTATATGCTGCTGTTTTAATTACATTCATAACGGGGACATTAATTTGCTGTAATTGGACTGTTTGACCTTCAGCCAGGTCGACTCATCCATTTCATTATTTTCCCTTCTAGTTTTGTTTATGGCTGTATTGATTTAGAGCACAACGTTTCTCTCTCTCTCTCTCTCTCTCTCTTACACACACACACACACACACACACACACACACACACACACAAATGGAATCATACAGCAGAGGATCGTTGATTAAAGGAATGCAGCTCTGAAATGATTATTAAACCACTGATTATGCTGATATATAATTGTGGAAGAAAACAATATGACTGCAGAATGAGTCTCATTTTTCATAATAGAGTATAGCTTCGCTCTGTGTGTGTTTTTATACAGATATACTTTGGGGATGAAACTCTCTCCATTTGAAGCATCTGATTCTCATCACAGCACCTCATTAATATGGCAAGACAGCAGCAGTATATTATATATTATATATGGTATATTTGTAGAAATGTGTTTTGTTCTGCTTCCAGTGTGAAAGTCAGTCAGTGGAGTCAGAAAAATAATCTTTGAATTAAGTTAAATTTTCTGACCTCATTGGCAGATATTTGTTCTTGATTTAAGCATAAGGTCACTTAATTTCAGAGAACGAGTCATTTCTCTTCTCCAGTAAATGTATCTTGATTTAAGAATGTTTAGATATTTGCTGGAAAACAAGACAGAAACACTGAGGAAGAACAGAGTTTTACAGTGTAGGAACAGCTGAAAGCACACGTATGCAAAAATGACTCTCGGTGGCCTTATTAGGGTCATTGATGAGTGCGATTTTTAAAAGTATAAAAAAAACATAATGATGATATAATTAATTTTGAAGTTTTATTAAGTGTTAACAATGAGATTGTTTTTTATAATCAATTAAAACTGCTTTTGTCATTTTTTTACAAGATGGACAAAATTTGTCACCAAAAATTCGGTTTTACCGAATGACACTTTTGGTTATACCGAATGACGATATTTTCAAACAATGCTAACAGGCTGATATCTAGCTAGCTAGCAAAAGGACAATCAAACATTTTATATTTAGTACAAGTTTTTAAAATATTACAACATTTTCCATGTTTTATAGCGGTTGCACCGAATGACCTGATGTTTCGGGACATGCGTATGAACAAGTGAAAACATTAATTTGTCAAATAGTTAAAAGAGAGTTAGTTACTTTGCTTCACAACCTTGTGGTCCTTTGCAGGTGTCTGAATGATGTCACATCCTGTCACATGATATTGACCGCATGACTTCATCCAAAATGGTCCCTTTATATTGGTTATTCCAAATGACATCTTTTTTCCAGATGTTCTTTCTCATAACAAAGCAACGACTTCTACACATAATTTTAATACCATTTTGCACTATGTTGATATATGATGTTATAAAATCATGCCAGAATAAAAAATATATACATTTATTACATTTTAAGATATTTTAATCACAAATAAAATGGCTGTATTGGCCTTTGGACGGTTAAACCGAATGACCTTTTGACACTTCAAAATCTTTAAAATACCTTTATATGTAGAAAAATATAATTAAAACCTTTTGGATTCAATAAAAGAGATCTAGTTGTACTACCTTACATACTTTGTATGTCATATCTTTGTTTTTTATTATTAATAAGGCCTTTGGGCAAAAAAATGACCCGTCACATCATTGACCCATTAACATGTTAAGATGAAATTTAATGCATATTTAATCTTCAGAAGGCTGAAAATCTTCCCTTATATGGAGATGTGTTTAGGTGTTTTTCTAAGTGAAAAATTGTTTCGAAATCATTTTACATTTTACATTCTACATTTTTTTTTTTTTTTCAGTGTAGGTGGAAGGTTCTTCTGTGCGTGTAAATATGAATATGAATACAAGACCTGTTGTTTTTAAATTTCGCATTGGGTTTAGTCATCATGATTAGTTTTACGGTATTATCCTCACTGAGATAGATAAATGTGTGTGTAAGTGTTATTTGTTGGCGGTCTCTGCCAGCGTTGTGTCCTCTTGAGAACTTTCCCCAGCGCGGTCTGATGCTGAAAGTTTACTTTTGTTCCTACTGCAATAACAAAAGGCCTTTTAAGTCTGACTGGAAAATCTTTAGGAGAAATTGGCTCCTCTATCGAGGGGCGGTCGTATTGATTCTCGCCCCTGGCTGGCGCTGCTAAAAAGATGGATAGATTTGTGTGAGTGTGCGCTCCTGAAGACCATGGTGTGTTCTCAGAGAGGTGCGAACGCTTTAAAAACACATTCCACGACGTGTGCGGCGTTTATGAGCTCTGAGAAGTGCCGGCTGACAGGGACGAATGCGTCCGACTCTCTCCGTGTGTCTCGTTCGCTGTCGGAGTAAATGAAATCTCTGTAAAGCAGTTCCAGCGCTGACACACACAGGTCTTGTCAATTACTTCCCTTGTCTTCCCTAGTTAGCCTCACAGTTTACCTGATCCCGCCGCGGAGAGAGAGGCGCTCCAAGGGTCGTGTTGGTCCAGATAATTGCTTCACTGTCACTAAAGTCAAACACACACAATCTGCCTCTGTGTTGGTGATCCACAACACATTTAGCTTGCTTCCTAATCTAGCTGTGTTGTGGCGTCGCTCAATGCAAATGTTGATGTTCTTGTTTTCCAGGGCAAATATCTAAACATTCTTAAATCGAGATACATTTACTGGAGAAGAGAAATGACTGAAGTCTTGTTTCAAAATGAAGTGAGTTTATACTTAAAACAAGAAAAGAAAAAAAAAATCTGCCAAAAATAAACTTAATTTAAAGGGTAAACAAGAATATTTATTTAGATATTTTTCTTGCACTGGAAAACAAGAGAGATAAAATATTTTTTGCAATGCATGTTATGAATATTGGGTCACACTTTAGTCCAATTCTCACTATTAACTACGACGTTTACCTCAATAATCTCCTAATTACTGCTTATTAATAGTTAGTAAGGTAGTTGTTAAGGATTATGGGATGTAGAATATGGTCATGCAGAATAAGGCATTAATATCTGCTTTATAAGTACTAATAAACAGCCAATATCTTAGTAATATGCATGCAAATAAGCAACATAATAAGTGAGAAATTGACCCAAAACTAAAGTGTTACCAAAAATTGTAATGTATATCACAAAATATATTTTAAATATTGCTTTTTGCACTACAAAAAAAGTGAATTACTTAGTATTTTCCCCTTGTTTTCAGATATTAAGTCTTGTTTTCTGAACACGTTTGCAGATATTTAATTTCACTTACTAAATTTAACTAAATTTTTATAGATTTTTTTTCATAAAGAAATACTTAATGCTTCTCAAGTAAATGTACAAGAATGTTTAGATTTTTACCAGAAAACGAGACAAAAATAATTCTTTTAAGCTTTAAAACATTAATGCATTTGACTGACACCTTTATGCTAAGTGTGTTAGTTCTTCATATCATCAGTATGTGTTTCTTGCAGAACAGTGAAAATCGCTAAATGAAATCAGTTAATTTTACTAAAAAAGTTGATTCAACTTAACAGTTATTTGTTATGCACGCTCAAAAACAAATTTTATTAAGCAGAACTCAATCGGAATAAGTTACTAGAAATATTTTAACTCTAATAAGTTGTAGAAATTCATTTAATCTAGTAGCATATGTTTATGGCTGACCACAACACATTTAAAAGAAATGTGAACTGATTCCATGGTTTCTAATTTCTTTTAAACACTATTTTTTTTCCGAGAAATTACATTTTTATATTGTAGGTTATGCTTTTATAGCTTTCATCTCCAATGTTAGTTTTCACTTAGTCTTATGTAACTTTATTACTTTGAGTTTGATGAACTTAAACCATTTAAGACAGTTTCCTCAAACCATTTAAGTAGCTGTTAGTTGTTAAGACTTGGTTAGATTTGTTATTCAAAATGAGTGAAATAAACTTAAAATCTTAAAGTTGAGTTTACTCTAACTGGAACTGGGAACAGTTTTGGTTATGGGAACGCCTTTTGGAGGGACTAAATTATGTATATTGATCTGCACTAGTTATTGTGGCAATAAGAGCCAAATATTAAAAGTTTTGTTTGAAGAGCGATTCATTTTTAATGATATTTTTCAGCTAGATCAATAACCGTAGTGTTCTGTAAGGGTACGTAGGGCTTGAGTTTTTAATCTGAGATGTTTTGCACTCATTAATGGATTGGTTTGTCTCGAGGCAAAGCGCTGTGATGCTTTTTAATGGACTTTAACAGAATGCGTCTCTTTCTGGAAGCGCGAAACGCTGATCGAAACGCAGATTAATTTGAATGCGAGATTCTTCTCGCCTCTTTTGTTTTGATTTTCAGGTGTCGGCCGGTCGAGGTGTTTGACTCCCTGCTGGTAAATGGTGAAATAATGCATTAGCATTTAATTTCAAGGACGAAGAGGGCGCCGGCTGCTAAAACACATCCCTGAATGTGCGCACGCACTCCAGATTGAGTTTGAGACACCTGTGCAAAGGTGCAATTCACTGTTTGTGTCTCAGGACGTGGACGAGAGGGAATTAAATCCTTTCAGGGTCTGCGACGGAATTCAATCGATCAGTCAATATCGTCTCTAATGGATAACACCAATACAGACCAATGCAAGTCGGGTAGAATATTAATTAACCACATCTGAACACGAGAAACAAGTGTTTACCAGCAGCCGGAGACTCGTTTACTTCTGGGAGAAGCTTTCAGATAATGTGTGTTATCAGACCTCAGTGAAGCGGGATTTCATCCATCATTCCCGCTCTACACCAAACACATCATTTATACGGCGCTCGGGCTGGAGAACCTGCTCTACATATTGATAAACGCTCTAATTGGGTTTGATACAAACAGATTCGACTTTTCAGAGCAGATATTAACGCTTTACTACTGCTGAACTGCTGCTGTTTTAGTTTCAGTGATATACTGTTATAGTTTGTGTTTATATTTTACATTTTATTTTTAGATTTTCTGTTTTCATTTTTAAGTAAACTAATTTTCTCAGTTTTTTTGTAATTGTTATTTTTTTGTATTTTTATTACTTTTTTTTAAAGTCAAGTTTTTTTCAAGTTTTCATTTTTAATCTTACATTTTTAGTAATTTTGTTGTCATTTTTATTTTTTTTAAAAATAAGATGTTTAGTTTTTATTAAGTTTTTTTTTATTTTAGTTTTAGTAATTTTTTTTAGTATTTGTGTTTTTGTCATTTTACTAGTTTTTTAAAAAATAAATTGTTTTTATTTTTAGTTTTAATAGAATGTTTAGTAATATTGTTTTGTTATTTTTATTATTTAAATGTCTAGTTTTTAATTTTAGTAAAAATTTTAGTAATTTTTTTATTTTCATTCGGTTTTTTTTTAAATGTCTAGTTTTTGTCAAGTTTTCATTTTTAATTTGTTACCATTTTAGTAATGTTGTTGTTTTTTTAATAAGAGGTCTAGTTTTTAAGTTTTCATTTTTAGTTTTTGTAAAATTAAAAAAAAATTACTACAATTTTTTATTCATTTTTTTTAAATGTCTAGTTTTTATTAAGATCTAGTTTGTTTTTTTTTAAATAAAATATCTAGTTTTTGTTTTTAGCTTTGTAAAATGTTAAGTAATTTTATGTTTTTGTCATTTTTATTAGTTTTTTTTTTATTTTTTGTTTTTAGTTTAAAAGTTAACAATGTTGCCTTGGCAACTAGCTAAAATAAAATAAGTTTGTCTTTTAGGTTTTATTTTTTTGTTTGTTTTTTATTACAAGTAATACATTTCTATGGATTTAGTTAACAATAATAACCCTGGGTAAAACTTTTGTAAGCTCATATGTCTGTCCTCACTGTTTGTAGAGATAATATTATTAAATTATTTGAAATATTACTGTTATTATGATTACTTTAAATTTTATTACTCTTGAGTTTGCCATGAATATAGCCTATGATGCTGATATGGCATTAAATGATAGACAGACAGACTGTTTTATGGAATTTTTGTCTGCTGAAAGTTTTTTTTGGAAAGATGTTTTGTCAGCTGACAGCCTCATTTTCATTCCTAAAATAAAAGAGTAAAATAAATAAATTTAAAAGGATATTTTCACCCAAAAATTATCATTCTGTCACCATCATGCCATTACAAACCTGTATGACTTTCTTCTGCGCAACACAAACAAAGATATTTTGAAGAACTTTGGGAACCAAACAACATTGAAGCCCAAAATATCTTCTTTTGTGTTCAACAGACGAAAGAAAGTCACACAGGTTTGAAACGACACGAGGAGAGTAATTAATGACAGAATGATCTATTTAGTTCATCCAAAAACGATCATGCGTCCTATTTTGGCACAAATTCATCTGTCATCTGTCATATTATAGTTTTGTGTGAGGAACAGATAAAATTGAAGTTGATATTCACTGAAAATCTTCAAATATGCTGCATTTATATGTGTGTTGTATCAGGTTAGATGTCAGTTGTGCATTCGAATTAAACAATTTTTTAAAACATATTCCTGGTGGAATCTGGTAAAACTCCCCTAATGCAAAATCCGGATCAGCAATCGTTTTTCCACACGTTTCCTCCTCCATTCTAATGCCGAACGGGAGCGTTTGCGTCTACGTGCGGAGCAGTCTCTGTGTGTTCGGATGCAGAACAATCGAGCGCAAACATTGATTGAAATACAGTCGGCCCCTCGAGTCTGAGATTTATGCGCATTTCCAGAAACAAACATGCGTTGGTGAAGTGCAAACACAGATGATCAATGGGCCGACATTAAGTCTGTGTTTGCTAACGTGCGGCGAGGGTCTCGTGCTCACGCCGAGGGGCCGCACACGCACAAACACGCCGTCACACGCCGAGGGCCCCACGCTGACTCCAGCGCCTCATATAGGGCTTTGAACAGATATAAAAGATTAGCGGCGTGTGAAGCGTTCAGGAGAGGGCCGTGTTGGAGGTTGACGTCGCTGGTTTGATTTGCATTTGTCTTTTTGATGTACGACTCCATATAATAAGCAGCAATAACCTGCTCTCTGTCCCAGGTGCCTCGTCATTCAGCGTCTCATACAGAGAGTTTTCCACCCACACGGTTAAACTGTAAACACGCTAAGATCACATATCAAACAATCCTTTCAGGTATGAAAACAGACGCTGATGGAGTGTGTGTGGAGATATAAGCCCGTTTTCATAGTTTTATGAGCTCAAGTTGATCGAGAAACGTGAACCTCCTCATCAGTGCAGCGAACTGTATTTATGAACTCTTGTTAGTTGGTAACGCTTTATTTCAATAGTCCACTTCAGACATTCTACTGACTAACTTTGCAAGTACATGTCTACTAATATACACTCTAAAAATAACCCAACAACCCAAGTTGGGTTGAAAATGGACAAACCCAGTGACTGGGTTGTTTTTGCTGGGCAGTTTTATTTAACTCAACTATTGTTTAAAAATGACTATATGGCTGGATTAAAATGAACCCAAAATATGTTGGAAATTAAAAATCAGACACATAATTACTAGAGGCAACAATAATAATCAAAAGGTGAACATTTATTAATAAGCAATTTAATACATGTTTATTGTTTAATTATTATTCATTATTATTCATTAAACTTAATTTCCAACACATTTTGGGTTCATTTTAAGCAAGAAATACAGTAATTTTTAAACAATAGTTTAGTTAAATTAAACTACCCAGCAGGTCAAATATTTAACCCATTCACTGGGTTAAAACAACCCATTCGCTGGGTTAAAACAACACAATCCCATTTGCTGGGTTAAAACAACCCATTCGCTGGGTTAAAACAACACAATCCCATTCGCTGGGTTAAAACAACCCATTCGCTGGGTTAAAACAACACAATCCCATTCGCTGGGTTAAAACAACACAATCCCATTTGCTGGGTTAAAACAACCCATTCGCTGGGTTAAAACAACACAATCCCATTTGCTGGGTTAAAACAACACAATCCCATTTGCTGGGTTAAAACAACCCATTCGCTGGGTTAAAACAACACAATCCCATTTGCTGGGTTAAAACAACCCATTCGCTGGGTTAAAACAACACAATCCCATTCGCTGGGTTAAAACAACCCATTCGCTGGGTTAAAACAACACAATCCCATTCGCTGGGCTAAAACAACCCAATCCCATTCGCTGGGTTAAAACAACCCATTTGCTGGGTTAAAACAACACAATCCCATTCACTGGGTTAAAACAACACAATCCCATTCACTGGGTTAAAACAACCCATTCGCTGGGCTAAAACAACCCAATCCCATTCGCTGGGTTAAAACAACCCATTTGCTGGGTTAAAACAACACAATCCCATTCGCTGGGTTAAAACAACCCATTCGCTGGGTTAAAACAACACAATCCCATTCACTGGGTTAAAACAACTCATTCGCTGGGTTAAAACAACCCATTCGCTGGGTTAAAACAACACAATCCCATTTGCTGGGTTAAAACAACACAATCCCATTTGCTGGGTTAAAACAACCCATTCGCTGGGTTAAAACAACACAATCCCATTTGCTGGGTTAAAACAACCCATTCGCTGGGTTAAAACAACACAATCCCATTTGCTGGGTTAAAACAACCCATTCGCTGGGTTAAAACAACACAATCCCATTTGCTGGGTTAAAACAACCCATTCGCTGGGTTAAAACAACACAATCCCATTCGCTGGGTTAAAACAACCCATTCGCTGGGTTAAAACAACACAATCCCATTCGCTGGGCTAAAACAACCCAATCCCATTCGCTGGGTTAAAACAACCCATTTGCTGGGTTAAAACAACACAATCCCATTCACTGGGTTAAAACAACACAATCCCATTCACTGGGTTAAAACAACCCATTCGCTGGGCTAAAACAACCCAATCCCATTCGCTGGGTTAAAACAACCCATTTGCTGGGTTAAAACAACACAATCCCATTCGCTGGGTTAAAACAACCCATTCGCTGGGTTAAAACAACACAATCCCATTCACTGGGTTAAAACAACCCATTCACTGGGTTAAAACAACCCATTCGCTGGGTTAAAACAACACAATCCCATTCGCTGGGTTAAAACAACTCATTCGCTGGGTTAAAACAACCCATTCGCTGGGTTAAAACAACACAATCCCATTCGCTGGGTTAAAACAACCCAATCGCATTCGCTGGGCTAAAACAACCCAATCCCATTCGCTGGGTTAAAACAACCCATTTGCTGGGTTAAAACAACCCAATCGCATTCGCTGGGCTAAAACAACCCATTCCCTGGGCTAAAACAACCCAATCCCATTCGCTGGGTTAAAACAACCCAATCCCATTCGCTGGGTTAAAACAACACAATCCCATTCGCTGGGTTAAAACAACACAATCCCATTCGCTGGGTTAAAACAACACAATCCCATTCGCTGGGCTAAAACAACCCAATCCCATTCGCTGGGCTAAAACAACCCAATCCCATTCGCTGGGTTAAAACAACCCATTTGCTGGGTTAAAACAACCCAATCGCATTCGCTGGGCTAAAACAACCCATTCGCTGGGTTAAAACAACACAATCCCATTCGCTGGGTTAAAACAACCCATTCGCTGGGTTAAAACAACCCATTCGCTGGGTTAAAACAACACAATCCCATTCGCTGGGTTAAAACAACACAATCCCATTCGCTGGGTTAAAACAACCCATTCGCTGGGTTAAAACAACACAATCCCATTCGCTGGGCTAAAACAACCCAATCCCATTCGCTGGGTTAAAACAACCCATTTGCTGGGTTAAAACAACACAATCCCATTCACTGGGTTAAAACAACCCATTCGCTGGGCTAAAACAACCCAATCCCATTCGCTGGGTTAAAACAACCCATTTGCTGGGTTAAAACAACACAATCCCATTCGCTGGGTTAAAACAACCCATTCGCTGGGTTAAAACAACACAATCCCATTCACTGGGTTAAAACAACCCATTCACTGGGTTAAAACAACACAATCCCATTCGCTGGGTTAAAACAACTCATTCGCTGGGTTAAAACAACCCAATCCCATTCGCTGGGTTAAAACAACCCATTTGCTGGGCTAAAACAACCCAATCGCATTCGCTGGGCTAAAACAACCCAATCCCATTCGCTGGGTTAAAACAACCCATTTGCTGGGTTAAAACAACCCAATCGCATTCGCTGGGCTAAAACAACCCATTCCCTGGGCTAAAACAACCCAATCCCATTCGCTGGGTTAAAACAACACAATCCCATTCGCTGGGTTAAAACAACACAATCCCATTCGCTGGGTTAAAACAACCCATTCGCTGGGCTAAAACAACCCAATCCCATTCGCTGGGTTAAAACAACCCATTTGCTGAGTTAAAACAACCCAATCGCATTCGCTGGGCTAAAACAACCCATTCGCTGGGTTAAAACAACACAATCCCATTCGCTGGGTTAAAACAACCCATTCGCTGGGCTAAAACAACCCAATCCCATTCGCTGGGTTAAAACAACCCATTCGCTGGGCTAAAACAACCCAATCCCATTCGCTGGGTTAAAACAACCCATTTGCTGGGTTAAAACAACCCAATCGCATTCGCTGGGTTAAAACAACCCAATCCCGTTCGCTGGGCTGAAACAACCCAATTGCTAGGTTTGTCCATTTTCAACCCAACTTGGGTTGTTTTTAACCCAGCATTTTTAGAGCGCACTAATGAGAGTTAGTAGTCCACTTTAGACATTCTATCTTATTTTAGTTTAGTTTAATTTTTATGTTTTTTTCCAGTTAATCATGATAACTGCTTGTAAGAACATAAACAGTGTTGCAGTGACTGCGCAGGTACAGTGATACAGCTTGGCTTTTTCTTCACTGTATGTTCTTGAGTTCATGAAATACTGTCGGAGCGGCACTTTCAAGGCTGTCTGTCTGAGCCGCGACTCCATTGTCACCTCCAGTGTCTCCTGACAGCGCGGAGAGAATAGAAGATGAGCTTGTTCTCCTCTGCCGCTGTTTCTTTCCTTTCAGCGCTCACTAAATCGCCTGTCCTCTCACTCGTGTAAGCGGACAAAAGCCTGAATATATCATCAGATAACAGTTACTGCATGAATTTGGAGGAAGACAATAGAGTATATCTGTCATCAGTGAAGCGCTGGGCTGTAAAACAGGCCTGAGTCACGTAGAGTTGGGCACATACATCACACGCTAACAGCTTGAGGACTGAATCAGAGACTGACGTGTACATATATCAGCAGGTAATCACACACACACACACACACACACACACACACACACATCATTAGAGTGTAAAGGCTCTTTCACACTGTTAACTGGTTAGCAACTTCACCATGATGAGGCAAATTTTGAAAGTATTTTTTCCTCTTCAAAGCAACTTTTTAATATATATACTGTGTAATTTATGCATGTAATTTAATTACAAGTTTTTTTCTAATGTATATATTTTAGTTCATATCTTACTGTATATTGTTACATACATTCAGAAATACGTCACATTATGGAAGTAAAAGGGTTGTAAACATGCTCACACACACACACACACACACAGACGCCTCAGTCATCTTGCTTCAGGAGTTTGATCGATCAGATCTGGCATGTAAAAGGTGCTTTTCTGTTTTTCCTGTTTATGCAAGCATTATTGTGCATTTGTGCTCAGAGGAAGGAGTGTGTGTGTGTGTGTGTGTGTGTGTGTGTGTGTGTGTGTGTGAGTGTGTGAGTGCATGCATCTGTAGCAGCTCCTATGTTGATTTACAATGAGTTTGCAGGCGCTGCAGCGCTCCGCGTACTGAAATATTCATTTATTTCACCATTATTTTCCATTTACTCTGGAGTGCACAGAACTTTTGGCCTTGGCGTCGGGTCGTTCAGATGCACTCAGCGCGCTCCGGCAGAATAAATCTCACCTCACTGTTTGTAAGTGACTTGGCTAAAAATGTGGCAATAATCGTTTCGGTGCACCTGTTCGTTTCTGTTTACCCATAATTACAGCCTTGAACATTTTGTTCACTCGGACGCTCGTCGTAGTTCTGTCGCTCAGATCCAGTTTTGAGCTCCAGGGCTGCAGTTAAACATCAGGCCCGAATGTAGAGGTGAAACAGCGGAATATCCATCCATTGGTAAATTCATGACAGTTTTTATTTTTTACACCTCTGTATTTATTATTTTCAAGCACTTTATGTTGTTTTTAAATAAATTTGACATTGACCTTCAGTGACACACAGCAAACCTTCACATTATGAACATTTCTGGACCTTTTTAGAAGGTGAAGTGTGTAAAAAGGTGAAGTTGCAAAATTCCTGCTTGAGTCAGTGATGAGACCAAACAAATCACGTTTGACAGTCAATAAATAAATAAATGACACATCTGAATGTGTTTATAAAGACCGCTTCCCTTTTACATGCTCACCTGTTTACTGCAGGAATTAAAAGCACGGATGACAGCGTCGGGCCGCGTGTCCCGCGAGGAGAATTAGGATGAATGGGAAGTAACGCCAGATGATTTGAAGGGGAGGTCTGGTCGCACGCCGTTGCGAAATGAATCAAATTTATGTTTGGTGGCACGGCGGCAAGCCAGCGTTTAACGATGATAGAGTTTGGACACTTCATTTCTGTCATTGTGAAATAGGCGCGCGGCACGGCTAATGATGGTAATATATGTTGTGCCGTGCGTGCGGTTTGAATCCCTCTCCATCTCTGTTTAAGCGCTGCTGTTGTTTGGCATATTGCATTACGAGCGGCTGCATTAGGACGGAAAGAACCGTAATAGATGCATCCGTTCATTTCCAGGCCGAGAAACGCGCTGACATTATCAATGTCTGTCCTTTCATTGCAGGTGACTGTGACTTCGAGAAGCCCTTCTCCTCGTGTGGATACACCCAAGGGCGAGACGATGACCTTGACTGGGAGCAGTTCGACACCAGTGAAAAGCCTTCGCCGGATCCGTGGATGCCACCCGGTGAGACACTGAGGAATTAGTAGCATTTTGTACTTGATTGTGGCTTTTTCTTTGCTTTTATATAGTGTGTTGCATGGCAGTTACCACAGTGTTCATGGGTGGTTGTTAGGGGGTTGCTAGGGTCAGTTGCTAGGGTGCTCTAAATGGTTGCTAGGGTGTTGCTATGTAGTAGCTATGAAGCTGCCAGGGTGTTGCATGGCAGTTGCCAGAGTGTTCAGAGTGGTTGTTAGGGGGTTGCTATGGTGTTTTGGGTGGTTGCTAGGGAGTTGCTAGGGTGCTCTGGGTGGTTGCTAGGGTGTTGCTATGTGGTAGCTATGAAGATGCTAGGGTGTTGCATGGCAGTTACCAGAGTGTTCTGGGTGGTTGCTAGGGTGTTGCTATGTGGTAGCTATGAAGTTGCTAGGGTGTTACAAGGCTGCTAGGGTGTTGCATGGCAGTTACCAGAGTGTTCTGGGTGGTTACTAGGGGGTTGCTAGGGTGTTAAGGGTGGTTGCTAGGGTGTTGCTATGTGGTAGCTATGAAGCATCTAGGGTGTTGCATGGGAGTTGCCAGAGTGTTGTGGGTGGTTGTCAGAAGGTTGCTAGAGTTTTCTGGATAGTTTTTAGGGCGTTACTGGTTTCTAGGCAGTTGCTAGGGTGCTCTGGTTGGTTGCTAGGGTGTTGCTATGTGGTAACTATGAAGTTGCTAGGGTATTGCAAGGCAGTTGTCAGAGTGTTCTGGGTGGTGGTTGGGGGTTGCTAGGGTATTAAGGGTGGTTGCTAGGGTGTTGCTATGTGGTAGCTATGAAGTTGTTAGGGTGTTAAAAGGCTGCTAGAGTGTTGCAAGGCAGTTGCCAGAGTGTTCTGGGTGGTTGTTAGGGGGTTGCTAGTGTGTTAAGGGTGGTTGCTAGGGCTTTGCTGGTTTCTAGGCAGTTGCTAGGGTGTTAAGGTTGGTTGCTAGGGTGTTGTTTTATGGTAGCTATGAAGTTGCTAGGGTGTTACAAGGCTGCTAGGGTGTTGCAAGGCAGTTGCCAGAGTGTTCTGGGTGGTTGTTAGGGTGTTGCTATGGTGTTAAGGGTGTTGCTAGGGTCAGTTGGTAGGGTGTTAAGGGTAGTTGCTAGGGTGTTGCTATGTGGTAGCTATAAAGTTGCTAGGGTATTACAAGGCTGCTATGGTGTTGCAGTTGCCAGAGTGCTCTGGGTGGTTGTTTTGGGGTTGCTAGGGTGTTAAGGGTGGTTGCTAGAGTCAGTCACTAGGGTGCTCTGGGAGGTCATTTTATACAGGATCTCTCATCCTGGCCACAAGTCATGCTGAAAACCCCTCGAAAACCCCTCCCAGTTTAAGATGATTATTTCAACAGGGCTTAAGTGTTTAGTCTGAGGATGTGATGGTGGTAGTTTACAAACCATTTCTGGGATTTGAACCTACAGCTTTAGGGTCATCCAGGATTTCTGCGGGTCTTAAAAAGTCTTAATTTGCCTGTGCACAAATGAAGGTTGCATATACTGCAAACAATGCATATCTTCCTCAGAATTTTTGTCTTGTTTTCCAGCAAAAGTATCTAAACATTCTTAAATCAAGATACATTTACTGGAGAAGAGAAATGACTGAAGATATTAAGTCTGGAAAATGAAGTGAGTTTGTGCTTAAAACAAGAAACAAGACAGAAACACTGAGGAAGAACAGAGTTTTTGCAGTGAAATCTATTTTGTATGTTATCTGGAAGCTTAACTTGTTTTATCATTATATATTTGAGTGTTAGAAATGAAAATCCCATTCATTTTGTCCATATTTGAAAATTTGGTAATTAAACTTCAAAATTTATTTTTATACCTATAATGATTGACTTGTAGGTCATTTGGTTACTTGACATTGTTCTCAGCATTTCATGGGATGGTGCATTCATTCACCGACTGACTTAAACCTTGTATTCTGGTTCTGGTTGGTTTGGTTTGGTTTGGTTGGAGCTCTTTATTGAGGATTGTTTGAAAGACTGGAGAAAATGAATGGGAAGAAAGCTGCTGAGATGGTGGACGATCACTACTGCACTTTATTAGAGAATATAACCGGCAGAATCAACTCTCAGTCCTCTGAGGTAACGTTCCAACACTAACCAGCCGGTTATCACTCACATTACGGTAAAAGGCCGTAAATGTGACCAGCGCTCGATATCAGCTGGCTGACTCCATTGTGCCGGTAATGGAGGAAAGACAAAAGCTCTGGGAATGAATTTTTATATCAAAACACGCAAATCTATTTTAATTAAAGCGTTTTTCCTCTAGCAGTGGCATATTGGAAGTCATTAGAATGCGTTTCCCGTATTTGCTGCGTCTCTCTCTCTCTCTTTAATGTTGCATTGATCGCGTTTGATTTGATTTGAGATGAGGACTCTGAGCTGGCGTGGGACTGACAGCACCTCAGGAATCAGACTAATGGAGACGCTGTTTTGCTCATGTCAGGACGAGATGGCGCTCTAAATGAATGGATATTGTTTTCCTCTTGAATCTGACGCGTAATCTCACACACGCTGCTCCACAGATAGATTACATCCCCATCTCCCTCCAGTGACACGCGCCGCATTCATTAGGAGACGCTGCTAATTTCAAGCCTTTCTCTATGTGTGTGTGTGTGTGTGTCTGTGAAATCGAGTGCTTCCTCATTTGTGTGTACGGCTGGCCAATACACTGGATATTTCAGTGATTTTAATGTTATTTGTATTTGGCCATTGTAAACATTGTGTCATTTAGACTAGATTTATGATTAAATTCAACATGGAAACTCAATTTACTTCCTTAAGTCATGTTCCTGTTCTGTTATATTGGTACATATAAATGAAAATAATTAATTTGATTATTCAAAAAAAAAAAAAAAAAAAAAAAATGTTTAATAATTATTTTCAATCAGTTTTATTTACTTAAATATTGAGGTACACTAAATTTAATATTAATGTATTTAAATTGCATATAGAATTTTCATCCATTCACAGTTTTAACATGAACTAATAACCTTAATGTGATGCATAGTTTATTATTAGTTATTAGCATCTATTTGATTTTATTTAAATTAAATTTTAAAAATGCACGTATTCAAACTGTTCATTCAAAAACATTAAAAACTCTTAATTATTGAATTAAGTCTCACCAAGGCTGTATTTAATTGATCAAAAATACAGTAAAAATTGTGAAATATTATTAAAACAGCCTTTTTTTTATGTGAATATATAGAAAAATGTAATTTATTCCTGAATTTTCAGCATCATTACTCCAGTCTTCAGTGCACATGATCCTTCAGAAATCATTCTAATGTGATTGATGCTTAATTATTGGTTAATTAATAAAACAGAAAATGCCAATTTTAAATTGTAATAATATTTTGCTCTTTTTACTGTATTTTTTTTTACTGTATTTTTTTTTTTGAGCAGAAGAGACTCTTTCACAAACATTAAAAAATCACAATATTCCAAACTTTTGACCGGAAACAACCAAATCATTTCTTTTCCATCAGAAGAAAAAAGAAATATATTTTTAGTAAAAATATGGCTGGGAAGAAACATTAACTCAGTGTTGGCAGGTGTGACTGAAGTTAATTTTGAATCCAGGTTAGATTAGTTAGTCCATTAAGAGTCAGAATCAATCATAAATTAGAGTCGTTCAGTGAATCGCATTCGTGTTTATCCGCACAGCTGCAGCTGGATGAAAGTTTAACGTGCCCTGCAGGAGTCCTGCCGATCACGGATCAAAGCGTCAGGTCGCATTAGTGAGTTACACGTCAGTCGCTCATGAATGCTCAAACATGCATTTGTTAGCGCTCGTATCGATCACGCGTGCATCACATGATTTGATCATTAAGAGCCCATGAAAACATGAGATCACAGCGGTGGAGAATGTAGATGTGGTGCACTGGTTTCTCCTGGACTGCAGTGAGATCAACTGGAGACGCTTTCTGAAATCTCCTTTCACATGAACATCTGAGATCCTCCACAAACATGCGTCTCTAATTCTCTTTCTCCCTCTCCTCCTCCTCTCTTTTCCTTCTTCTCCTCTTCCTTATAGACCTCTTTTTCCTCCTCCTTCTCATTCCCTTCTTCCATTTTCTCCTCCTTTCCCTCCTAATTTTCCCCTTCTCCTCCTTCCCCTCATCCTTTTCCTTCTCCTCCTTATACACCTCCTTTTCCTCCTCTTTCTTCCCCTCCTCCTCCTCCTCCTCCCTTTCCTTCTCCTCCCCCTTATACACCTCTTTTTTTCCTTCTCCTCCTCAGTCCCCTCCTCCTTTTTCTTCTCCTCCTCCTTATACACCTTCTTCTCCTCCTCCTTATACATCTCCTTTTCCTCCTCTTCTTTCCCCTCCTCCTCCTTCTTTTCCGTTCTCCCTCCTCCTTATACACCTTTTTTTCCTCCTCCTCATTCCTCTCCTCCTTCTCCTCCTTTTCCTTCTTCTCCTCCTCCTTTTCCTCCTCCTCATTTCCTTCTTCCCTTTTTGTCCTTCTCCTCCATCTTCTCCTCCTTGCCCTACTCCTATTCCTCCTTCTGCTCCTCTTTCTTCCTTCCCCCTCCTCCTCCTTTTCCTGCCTCTTCTTCTCCTCCTCCTTCCCCTCTTCCCTTTCCTCCTTCTTCTCCTCCTTATTCCCCCTTCTCATTGTCCTCTTTCTCCTCATTCCCCTCCCCCCCTTTTTTCTTCTCCTATTTCTTCTCTTCCTCCTTTGTCTTATTCTCCTTATATTTCTATTCCTCCTTCCCTCCTGCTTTGTCATCCTTCTTCTCCTCCTCCTTACACACCTCCATTTCCTCCTCCTCCTTATACACCCCTTTTCCCTCCTCTCATTCTCCTCCTTCTTTTCCTCTCCTTTGTCTTATTCTTCTTATATTTCTCCTCCTCCTTCCCTCCTCCTTTTCCTCATTCTTCTCCTTACCCTTCTCCTCCTCCTCCTCCTCATCCTCCTCCTCCTCCTTATACACTCCTTTTCCTCCTCCTTTTCCTCCATCTTCTCCTCCTCCGTCCCCTTCTCCTTCTCCTCCCTCATTCCCCTCCTCTTTTTTCCTTCTCCTCCTCCTGCCCCTCCCCTTTTCCTTCTCCTTCTTTTCTTCCTTCTTTTTCTCCTCCTCCTTTCTTCTTATCCTCGTATTTTCCCCTCCTCCTCCTTCTTTTCTTCTCCTCCTTCATATTCACCTTCTCTTATTCTCCCCCCCCCCCCCCCTTGTTGTTCCTCTTGTTCTCCTTCTTTTTATTCTCCTTCTTCTATAAATCTGAGTGACATGCTGCACTTGAACTAGTTTGAACATTTGTTTATAACTTAATGCAAAATACATTTTCCTGGCCAGTGTTTGAAACAACAGAGGCAATTCAGTTCTTGTAAATAAATGATGAATTATGCATCTTAATTCATCAGGGATACTGTAAATCACACTAGTAGTCTCTGTGTTTGGGGTTCACGTCTCTGGATGTGGAGGGTTTTCATGAGACTCCTCCGCCATGTCTGTCTCACAGCAGAGGATTGTGGGAGAAGTTAAAGAACGAAGGTCTTCTGCCTCTCATTAATTAGTTTCTCTCTCCCATCCGGCTCTGTGTTCTGCTGAATCAATCATGATGGAGGCAGAATGTGATGATTCTCCTGCCTGTAGATGTGTGTGTGAATCTCTAAAATAAGATTAAATAAAAATAAATTAATTTGAAAGACAAAATAAATAAATAAATCTACAGTAAGAACTGTAGAAAAAACTATATTTTCCAAATACTATAACTACATATTTATAATATTAATTTTCACAGTATAAATTTTTGTTTTGTTTTGTTCTTTACATGAAAATATAGCTGCCTTTTGAATTTTAGGATGGGGGGGGGGGGGGGGGGGTCTCTCGCATGAAAATTATTTTTTTAACATTTCAGACATCATCACGATCTGAGACTATGATCTGACCCATCTGTGTTTTACCCTGAAGTCACATGACTCTCTTACTCTGCTCCATTTACAAACCTAATTTGATTGCATTTCTGCAGATCCATTTGCAGACGTTTTCACACGGCCTATTAAGAAATCCAGAATATTCGTCTCTCAAGATCAAAAGCGGCGAAATTCATACTTTTTTCCTAATGAAGCCTAGTGTGGAATGTTATTTGTTTTTACAGCCTCATTAACTGAATTAAGTGTTCTGCATACAGTAATACTGTGTTTCATCCCCCCTGCGGATGGAAAACATCCCTCCTGTTGTTGCGCCGAGACGTTTATTCTGTCATAAAGACTGAAGGACTGCAGGAATTAAATCAGAACTTCAATCACATCAGCTAAAGATGACGTCCCGCGGGAAACAGCCATTACCATGATGCCACAACACGCTAATTGTGTTTGCCGCATTTGCAACTTTGTGCGAATGTTTGTGATGTCAGAAGGAAAGTCAAACGGGACAGAAAAGACACGGTTATATGATTATAGGGCAGCGCTCAAGAAAATAGTGTCCTTCTACTTCAGCTGAGACAATGTGACGATAACGGGTCTTGAAGATTAAAATAAAGACGTTTTTGTAATAAATAAATAAATAATGGATGATAACATGTTTTAAAATGCCATTAAGCTTTGTGAAGCTCTGTGACTGACACTCAGTCAGCACAGGTTCCAGTGATACAATGTAATTTACTCTGTTCAGTCTACTGAATATAACAGGCTAGTTGGTAAAACACATTTTATACTAAAATGAATTTCTTTAAGTAGCGACTAGTTAGAAGTCAAGTGGAGGTGAAGTCAAACAGGACAGAAAAGACCTGGATAATAAAGTAGCCTATGTAGAATTGTTTATGGAGCAAATAAATTACCTATAATTTATGCGTTTGCTGCATTCACATCATAAGCGCCACCTACTGTCAGAGAGTGGATGTACATTTTCATTCAGCCTCTCTGCCATTTTTGTTTAGATCAATGTGAATATTGGAACAAATTTTTGTTGTCAATTTTAACCGGTAGATGGAAATGTGCATTCTGAAAATCTCAATCTTCAGATAGTAAGTTAACCTATTTAAAATTGTTTATGTAGCAGATAAAATAGCTATAATTTATCATTTAGATATTTTCAAACAATGCTAACAGGCTGATATCTAGCTAGCTAGCAAAAGGACAATCAAACATTTTATATTTAGTACAAGTTTTTAAAATATTACAACATTTTCCATGTTTTATAGCGGTTGCACCGAATGACCTGATGTTTCGGGACATGCGTATGATCAAGTGAAAACATGAATTTGTCAGATAGTTAACAGAGAGTTACTTACTTTGCTTCATGACCATGTGGTCCTTTGCAGGTGTCTGAATGATGTCACATCCTGTCACATGATATTGACCACATGACTTCATCCAAAATGGTCCTTTATATTGGTTACTCCGAATGACATCAATGAAATTCATTTTTCCGGTCATTCTTTCTCATAACAAAGCAACGACTTCTACACATAATTTTAATACCATTTTGCACTATGTTGATATATGATGTTATAAAATCATGCCAGAATAAAAAATATATACATTTATTACATTTTAAGATATTTTAATCACAAATGAAATGGCTGTATTGGCCTTTGGACGGTTAAACCGAATGACCTTTTGACACTTCAAAATCTTTAAAATACCTTTATATGTAGAAAAATATAATTAAAACCTTTTGGATTCAATAAAAGAGATCTAGTTGTACTACTCTCTCTCTCTATATATCTATATATATATATATATATATATATATATATATATATATATATATATATATATATATATATATATATATATATATATACATACACACACACACACACACACATTACTTGAAATATACAATAAAATAAATTATAAAAAAAGCAAAGGCAACATTTCTCATTTTCGTTTAGTTTAAGTTGAAGCACTAAAATAGCTAAATGTAAATAAACTAAAAATTAATATAAACTATATAGACATATTGAAGAAAACAAAAACTAATAAAAATGACAAAAACACATCAAAATTAACTCAAATTTAATAAGTAAATAAAAAACTTTGACTAAAATTCAAATTAAATCAAAGAGATAGAAAAGAAGATATAAAAATAATTTGAACTGGTAAATGGAAAATAAGCTAATGTGTGTTCTGAAAATCCCACTCTTCAGATAATAATTTGTAAAATTGTAAAATATATAAAATTGTTTATGGAGCAGATAAAATAGCTATAATTTATCATTTAGACTCACCTTTTTTGGGCGGGGCGTGGATCTTCTCTGCAGAGGCGTGTCTTTCAGCACACTATTGTGTCATAATGTTTTCTGAGCTTGATTTCAATAAAAGCTGTTTTTGGACTAACGAGGAAGTTTTGACTTCTGAAACTTACAGGATATTTTTATAGCACAATGACTTCTGATTTGATTTCTCAATTCGTGACCATTTTAACAATACCGTGATAATTTTGGTCACTATAATTGTGATATGAAATTTTGGTAACACTTTACAGTAAGGTCTGATTTATTAACGTTATTTAATGTATTAACTAATATGAACTAACAATGAGCAATACATGTTACAGTATTCATTAATCTTTGATGTTATTTTAGTTGATAAAAATGCATCTGCTCATTGTTCGTTAGTTCACAGTGCATTAATTAATGTCATTGTTCATTCCTAGCTCATGTTAACTTGACAGATACTTGCTCTAGTTTTAAGCACAAACTCACTTAATTTCTCTTCTCCAGTAAATGTATCTTGATTTAAGAATGTTTAGATATTTGTGCTGGAAAACAAGACAGAAACACTGAGGAGGAACAGAGTTTTCTGCACTCCTTCATCTAAATGACGCCTCTGAAATGAGTTTTGGTTCAGCTGACGTCATCAGTCCCTCCACACGGCCAGTTTTCACGATCCCTGATCGCTGCAGTCTGCACTTTTCCTTGTCGAATATCCCGTTTCGCTGGGAAACACGCCGCCTCACGTTGAATTAATTAAACGGGTTTCAGGTGGCATTTCATGGTGACTTTATGGCATGAGGTTGATGGTATTACGCAGCTCCACGGATAATGTCATTAAAATGTTGTAGGATGTGTGGGAGAACGGCTGATCGCATCATGAAACGGCCGGCACTGACTGTTCCCCGGCCAATTAGCTCACGGCTAAAGAAGACAGTCCTCAAAAAAGCTTTTCTACAGGATTTTCTCCTCAGAGTTTATGAAAGTTCTTCAGCTTTCATTTACAAGACAGACAGATGGAATAAAGTTTTTTTCCTTCCTCATTGTTCGAGTCAGACAAAAGCAGCCCGGAGAAGCCGAGCTCCAGCTCAATCAATGTTATTTTTCCTCGTCTTTTCTTGCGTTTTTTCTTTCCTGTGGAAATTGAGCTCGGGCCACGGTTCCTCACGCGGCCCGGCGAACTCTCACAGCGAGAGCGTTTTTGATTGGTGCCACAATGTGAGAATTGGCTTGTCTACATTGACATTTGAGAGCCGCCGCCGGGCCTTTTCTCGGGGTGCGACCTCGCCGAGTTTTATTAGCAAATGAGACCTGGAGGGTTTGAGTTTAAAGAGCGGCCCCTTCATTCCGATTTCAACCACATAATGATTTTCACAGGGTTCAGGACCTGAATGTGAACAGAATAATGAGCGCCAGTCATTACTGGAAATTACAACCCCCGCTCGCACCGTCGCTCGCAGCGTAATGAATGTAAATGCCTATAGACTTTGATGATTAGCGTCAGACAGTTTGGTGTCCGTCGGATGAAGTGATGCACGTCAAGAGGATTTATGATCACGATTATTACTGTTAATTAAAACTTTGTGTGTGTGTATATATGTGTGTGTGTATATGTATATATTTGTGTGTGTATATATATGTATATATACATACGTACACACACACACACACACACACATATACACTTACATACATATATATATATATATATATATATATATATATATATATATATATATATATATATATATATATATATATATATATATATATATATATACACAACCAGTCAAAAGTTTGGAAACTTTACTATTTTTAATGTTTTTGAACGAAGTCTCTTATGCTCATTAAGGCTGCATTTGTTTCATAATAAATACAGAAAAAACAATAATATTGTGAAATATTATTACAATTTAAAATGATGGTTTTCTATTTTAATATACTTTAAAATATAATTTATTCCTGTGATCAAAGCTGAATTTTCAGCATCATTACTCCAGTCTTCAGTGTCACATGATCCTTCAGAAATCATTCTAATATGATGATTTGATACTCAGTTATTATCAATGTTGAAAACAGTTGTGCTGCTTAATATTTTTTTTGGAAACTGTGATACTTTTTTCAGGATTCATTAATGAATAAAACGTTAAAAAGAACAGCATTTATTCAAAATATAAATCTTTTCTAACAATATAAATCTTTACGGTCACTTTTTATCAATTCGACACATCCGTGCTGAATAAAAGTATTAATTTCTTTCAAAAAAAAGAAAGAAAAAAGAATTACTGACCCCAAACTTTTGAACGGTAGTGTATTTTGTTACAAAAGATTTCTATTTTAAATAAATGCTGATTTTTTTTTTTTTTTTTTTTTTTTTTTTATTCATCAAAGAATCCTGAAAAAGTATCAAAGGTTATAAAATAATATTAAGCAGCACAACTGTTTCCAACATAATAACTGAGTATCAAATCATCATATTAGAATGATTTCTGAAGGATCATGTGACACTGAAGACTGGAGTAATGATGCTGAAAATTCAGCTTTGCATCACAGAAATAAATTATATTTTAAAGTATATTAAAATAGAAAACCATAATTTTAAATTGTAATAATATTTCACAATATTATTGTTTTTTCTGTATTTATTATGAAACACATGCAGCCTTAATGAGCATAAGAGACTTCATAAATGTAATTAAACTAAAACTTAATATAAACTATATAGACATATTAAAGAAAACAAAAACTAATAAAAATAAAAAGACATCATAATTAAATAAAATTAAAACTAAAATTAAAAATACAGTTGTAAAATACTTTAGCTAAAATTCAAATAAAAACTAAAAAAGAAAATATAAAAAAAATAATAATAATTCAAAATATTAATCAAAACCGTATATATTTACCTGTGTTTCCATCACCTGTTTTATGTGCATTCTGAGATGACAAGATGCACATCAATTCTAAAAATGCGCATAAAAAATGAATGTGCTCAATTGAGGCAGATAAACATGCACACGCGTATAAACTACGATGGAAACACATTTACCGAATAAATCTCATGACTTTGCCTCAGCAGAGGCTGTGATTGGATAACTGGACTAACCAGCAGACCAATCACATCGCAGCATCTCAAATGTTGGTTTGGTGGTTCTTGGAAGTAATGAATCTATATACATTACATTAGAATATGCAAATGAATCGATCAACAGCATGGCATGTATCAGAGTACCATGGTATCTGATAACATTACCATAGTAAAACCACAGTGCTTGTTTTGTACAGGTATTATTTTAGGATCTAGTAAACATGCTTGTTGTTTGGCAGAAGCAAGTTCATTAGAAAGTTTGATTTGAAACCACATTTATGTGCATTTATTTAAATCAGACGAACGGATCACTGTCACACAGAGAGACTTTAATCATAACTCTTCTCGTTAATGTTCTGTGATGTTTGAATAATATGACACAGATGCGTTTTATTTTAGGCTGCACTGTCTCTCATTATTAAGAAATCTCTTACACATGTGAAACTTCTCCTCATAATAATGTTGTGTGATGCCCGGCTTGTCCGAGACTCTTTTTAATTAGCTCTGCCATTAGTGTGACAAGCTCACCCGGTATCCCAGCATGCCCTAATGAAGCATCAGGTGCCAAGACGCCCGAAATAAACCCGCGCGGCCTCCTCACGGACCGCAGATTCTCTGAGTAAATTAGTGGCGCGGCGCGTCTGAGCAGGTAATGGTTTCACCTTGTCAGAGCTGTGGGGAGTTTCTTTGAGATCCGCTGGTGTTAGTGATCTTCAGACGCGCTGATGTGTGTATTACACCGGCAGATTGTCATGGTAATTTGTGTGCACAGTGTGTGTGAGGAACCAGTAGACAAGCTCAAATTAAAGTTATGATTTCATACGCTCTCATGTCAGCAGTCTTCGTGCAATAGCTTGAATTTGGCAGGCGGATTCGTGTTTTATCCCACCCGTGGCACGTGCACATCTGCTGCCGGCGCTCATCTGCATGAACGTGATTATAAATGTCAGTTTAGCACAACACTGATGAATCCTTAACTAAACTACACATGATACTGAACCGTCACAGTCTCCAGACTGGCTGTAAACGTCATGCTAGCAACCTGCTAAAGCATGCTAGCAATGTGCTAAATAACATGAGAAACATGCTAGCACCATATTAAATCTGGCAAGCAACATGCTAAAAAAACGGTAGAAATATGTTACATGTTAAACATGTTAGCAAAGTAAAAAAAAATTGACATGTTAAAACATGTTAGAAACATGTTAGCACAGTATTAAATCATGCAAGCAACATGTTAAAACATGCTAACAATGTGCTAAAATGTCAAGTGTTAAATAATGTTAGAAACATGCTAACAACATACTAAATCATGATGGCAAAATGTTAAATCATGCTAGCAATGTATTCATGTTAGCAACATGGTAAAACATTAGCAATGTGTTAATTCATGCTAGAAACATGCTAGGAACATGTTAAATCATGCTATATACTAATGTATGTTAGAAATATGGTAAATCATGTTAGCGACATAGTAAAAAATGTTAGAAACATGTTAAAACATGTTAGCAATGTGCTAAAATGTGTTAGCAAAGTTAAAACATGCTAGAAACATGTTAGCACAGTATTAAACCATGCAACATGAGAAAACATGTTAACAGTGTTAAAACGTTAGCAATGTTAAATAATACCAGAAAATGTCAAAAACATACTTAATCGTGATAGCAACATGTTAAAACATGCTAGCAATGTATTATTGTTAGCAACATGTTAAAACATGCTAGCAATGTATTAATTCATGCTAGAAACATGCTAGGAACATGTTAAATCATGCTATGTACTAATTTATGTTAGAAATATGGTAAATCATGTTAGCAATGTGTTATTTAATGTTAGAAAAAATGCGAGCAATGTGTTAATTTGTTAGAAACATGCTAGGAACATGTTAAATCATGCTATGTATTATTCGTGTTAGAAACATGATAATTCATGTTAGCAACATGGTAACTCTTGCTCGAAATATATTAAAACATGCTAGCAATGTGCTAATTCATGCTAGAAACATTCTGGGAACATGTTAAATCATGCTATGTGTTAATTCATGTTAGCAATGTTTTAAACAATGTTAGAAACATGCCAGCACCGTACTAAACCATGCAAGCAACATGCTAAAACATGTTAGCAATGTGTTAAATAATGTTAGAAACATGCTAGCACCATATTAAATCTTGCAAGCAATATGTTAAAAAAATGGTAGAAATATGTTAAACATGTTAGCAAAGTAAAAAAAATGTACATGTTAAAACATGTTAGAAACATGTTAGCACAGTATTAAATCATGCAAGCAACATGTTAAAACATGCTAACAATGTGCTAAAATGTCAAGTGTTAAATAATGTTAGAAACATGCTAACAACATACTAAATCGTGATGGCAAAATGTTAAATCATGCTAGCAATGTATTCATGTTAGCAACATGGTAAAACATTAGAAATGTGTTAATTCATGCTAGAAACATGCTAGGAAATCATGCTATGTACTAATTCATGTTAGAAACATGTTAAAACATGTTAGCAATGTTCTAAAATATGTTAGCAAATTTAAAACATGCTAGTAACATGTTAAAACATGCTAGTAACATGTTAAAACATGTTAGCAATGTGTTAAATAATGTTAGAAACATGCTAGCACCATATTAAGTCATGCAAGCAGCATGCTAAAACATGCTTGCAACATGCTAGGAACATGTTAAATCATGGCATGTGCTAATTTATGTTAGAAATGTGGTAAATCATGTTAGCAACATAGTAAGAAATGCTAGAAATATGTTAGCATACTATTAAATCATGCAAGCAACATGCTAAAACGTTAACAATGTGTTAAACATTAGCAGTGTTAAATGATACTAGAAATATGTTAACAGCACTAAATTTGTGATAGCGAAATGCTAAATCATGTTAGCAACATGTTAAAACATGTTAGCAATGTGTTAAGTCATGTTAGAAACATGCTAGCACTGTACTAAATCAAATTGGCATCATGCTAGCACTGTATTCATGTTAGCAATGTTAAAACATGTTAGCAATGTGTTATTTAATGTTAGAAAAAAATGCGAGCAATGTGTTAATTTGTTAGAAACATGCTAGGAACATGTTAAATCATGCTATGTATTATTCATGTTAGCAACATGGTAACTCTTGCTCGAAATATATTAAAACATGCTAGCAATGTGCTAATTCATGCTAGAAACATTCTGGGAACATGTTAAATCATGCTATGTGTTAATTCATGTTAGCAATGTTTTAAACAATGTTAGAAACATGCCAGCACCGTACTAAACCATGCAAGCAACATGCTAAAACATGTTAGCAATGTGTTAAACATGTTAGCAAAGTGAAAACGTTCTGGCAACCTGTTAAAAACATGATAGAAACATGTTAGCAAAATATTAAATCATGCAAGCAGCATGTTAATAATGTGCTAAAATGTTAGCAGTGTTAAATAATACTTGAAATGTTAAAACACTAGCAATGTGTTAAATCATGTTAGAAACATGCTAGGACATACTAAATCATGCTAGCAACATTCTAAAACATTAGCAATGTGTAGCAAACATTACGTAATGTATTTATGATCATGAACTGACAGTAAAAACATTTAATGTTTAATATAATCTTTGTCAATGTAAGTAAGTTAATAAAATTACTTAATTATTCATTGTTCATGTTCACAGTGCTTTAATGTTGTAAACAACTTTTAAAAATGCATCAGTAAATGTTGAAATTACTTTAGACTAATAAAGGATGTAGAATTATTGTTGTTGTGACGTTTTTTTATATTTTATTTTAATGTTTAAAATATTTCAAGTAATGAAAATGTTATTTTCAGTTGTAATAGTTTAATGTTTAATGTATCAGTGAACAATACTTATATGGCATTTATTAATCTTAATGTTCATTTGTGCACTAACATGAACAAACAATAAACAATTGCATTTTTATTAACAAACATTAACACAGGTGCATACATGCTGTAAAAAAATATCTCGTATTGATCTTAACTAAAGCATTAACTAATGTTAACATTCGAGTCGTTATTGTAAAGTGTGACCAGTGTGTCCGTGATCTGCAGTTTGTGAAATCTAAATATGTCTTTACATATTGAGAGTTCTGAGTGATGGTGAGTCATGTGACATGTAGCAGGTGTTGTGGGGTCATTGTCTCTCGTCCAATCAGACGCTGAGCTTGTTGAAGTGCTAATAAACACATTCTCCTGCAGACCTGTGACAGGAGCCGCTGGCCTTTCTGAGACACTCCAGCTCCGCGGCTAATTGGGCCGAACATGCAATTGTTAAGGAGGAGGAAACAGTCGTGTGTTCGCCACAAAAAAACACACTCATTATAATTTGCTGCTGGAGACGGTGGCTAATTATTCTGGCGGACAGGAAGTGGTCGTTACACAGAAGCACTGCTGAAGTGATTAACACAGCTTTAAATCACATCATTTGCACTGGAAGACATGCTAGAGTTGATTAAAAACTAATTACACAATGTACCAGAGCGTTTGCTATATTGTGAACGTATAAATTTCATTTAAAGATCTTATTTTTCATTTAATACACTGCAAAAAAGGGGTTTCTTGCGTAGTATTTTTGTCTTGTTTTCCAGTTCAAATATATAATTTTTTTTTAAAACATTTACTTCAGATGGAAAAGTATTAATTTCTTTAATTTCTTTTCAAAAAAATAAAAATAGAAATTCTTACTGACCCCAAACTTTTGAACGGTAGTGTATAATGTTACAAAAGCTTTGTGTTTCAGATAAATGCTGTTCTTTTGAACTTTCTATTCATCAAGGAATCCTGAAAAAAAAGTACACAACCGTTTTCAACATTGATAATAATCATAAATGTTTCTTGAGCAGCAGATCATCATATTAGAATGATTTCTGAAGGATCATGTGACACTGAAGACTGGAGTAATGATGCTGAAAATTCAGCTTTGATCACAGGAATAAATTACTTTATAAAATATATTCAAACAGAAAACAGTTATTTTAAATTGTAATAATATTTCACAATATTACTGTTTTTACTGTATTTTTAATTAAATAAATGCAGCCTTGGTGAACAGACGAAACTTCTTTTAAAAACATTAAAAATCTTACCGTGTCCAAACTTTTGACTGGTTGTGTGTGTGTGTGTGTGTGTGTATATGTATATATATATGTATATATATATATATATATATATATATATATATATATATATATATATATATATATATATATATATATATTTATTGTCAATGACGTGACAATAAATATATTGTCTTTTACTGTTTTAAATTATATGGTAAATTATAGTTTTTACTTGCAAAAACCATACATTTTACAGTATTTTACAGTAAAATTACATCTAATGCGATTAGTTAACATGAACTAGCAATGAAAAAAACATTTATTAATCTTAGCATTAATTTCTACATTTACTAATGCATTATTAAAATCAAAAGTTGCATCTGTTATTAGTTAATGCACTGTGAACTAACAATGATCTTTCTATTTTCATTAACTAATATTAACAAAGGTTAATAAGTGCTGTAAATATATATAACTATATTATATAAAATATATTTTTATACAGAAGATATTTATGTTTCAACGGAAGACAAATTAAGTACAGTTGGTGGTAATAGTTACAATGTTAAAAAAAAAGTTTAAACTTAAAATTCGTGCTGCCTTACAATTTTAAGTTTAGTCAACTCAAATGTCCAAATTGTCACTTCCAACTTTCAAGTTGACTGAACTTAATTTTAAGGCAGCAACAAATTTTGTTACATAAAGTGTCCATAGATAATTTTTCAGCAGCTCTTTAAGTTGATGATTCTTCTTGAATATATTAAACAGACGTTCTGCTGATAGTTAGTCAACAGTCGAGACTAGTGTGTGTGTGTGTGTGTGTGTGTGTGTGTGTGTGTGTCCATCACTTCATATGTATATCTCCTTCAGCAGCAGGTGTTTCCAAACTCAGGAAAGTGTCAGTAAGGAAAGCAAACAGATGTCCAGCGTGAGAGGCAGCAGATCAGTGTGAATGGATAAACATCAACAACACTAGAAGTGTGTGTGTGTGTTTAGTGCGCTTCACCCGTGTGTGTCTGTAATCGTGAGTCAGACTGTGTTAAATTTGGCAGCAGCCTGATTGAAAAAGATATACATTAATTAGCAATGCTAATTAAGATGAATTAAGCTGCTCCCTTAATGAAGTGGCTCCTCTTTAATCAATTACCGGCACTGCAGTGATTTTAACATGTTGATAAACACATTAATGTATTCCATATGTCTCATAAACACAGCGGCGTGTGATGATCTGCTCTCTGAACACGTTCATCTCTGATCTGAACACCTACAGTATCAGCACCTGCATTTACACACGATAAACCATATTTATCTGGCTTCTTTGTGAGATGATGTGGAAACACACACTCATGTCATCACTGTGATCTTCTCCACAGGTTCAGCGTTCATGATGGTGAACTCGTCGGGTCGGTTTGCCGGTCAGAAGGCTTTACTCTTCACTCCGCAGCTCAAAGAGAACGACACGCACTGCGTCATATTTCAGTTCTATGTTGCGGGTCGAGAGGGCGGCAGGCCTGGACATCTGAACGTCTACATCAAGGAGAACAACAGCCCCATGGGTTTGCCCGTGTGGAACACGTCTGGACCCGCCGGACGAAGCTGGAACCAGGTGGAGCTGGCCATCAGCACATACTGGCCCAACTTCTACCAGGTGAGCAAATATAGATATGAGAAACCCTAAATAAACCCTGACGGAGCGCATCGTTCCTGTGTTCTCATGCTGTTGGTTTTGGCCTGTAGATGATTCACATAAACATGGATTTGTGATGAAGACTTTTGTAACATCAGTAATGTTGCACACCAAATGCTATTATTATTCAGATTTGTTTACGTGAGTTTATAGCTGTCATGTTATAGTGAAAGTTTTCGTTTTAAAATGCTGTTTTGATGTTCGAGACTTTGTGCAGCAGAACTGATCTGAACTACTGGATCAACAGGTAGTTGCTATTTTTTTTAATCAATCAAGTTTATTATTATTATTAATAATAATAATAACAGTAATAATAATAGTTATTATATTATTATTATTATATAAAATAAAGAAAAAAATAAGAAATATTACTATTGTTATTTTCACTGTAAAATAAAACCTGTTTGAGGAAAATAATATAATAATTAGTTTTATAATAATAATTGTTATTATTGTTATTGTTGTAATTGTTACTATTGTTAAATAAAATAATACATAAAAATAAGACATTTCTATTGTAATTTTTATTGTAAAATAAAAAATCTTGAAGCAAAAGAATGTTATAATAAGTGTTATAATATTATTATTATTATTATTATTATTATTAATACTATTAATGTTGTTGTTGTTCTAGTAAATAAATAAAATAATAAAAGAAAATAAATATTACAATTGTAATTTTTACTGTAAAATAAAAAATTGAATGAAAATAATGTTATAATAAGTGTTTTATTTTATTATTATTATTATTAATATTCATATTATTGTTGTTTTTATGTTCACTGTAAAATAAAAAAACTATTTGAGGAAAATAATATAAAAATTACTTTTATAATAATAATGATGATAATTGTTATTGTTGTTGTTGTAATTGATACAATTATTAAATAAAATAATAAAGAAATATTACTATTATAATTTTTATTGTAAAATAAAATTGTAAAAAAAATTGGACAATATTGTGTTTTTTAAAGTTATTATTAATATTATTATTGTTATTGTAAATAAATAAAATAATAAAAGAAAATAAATATTACAATTGTAATTTTTATATTATTATTATTATCATTAATATTGTTGTTATTGTTTTTAATAAATAAAATTAATAAATGTTACACTGTAAAATAAAAAAAAATATTTAAGGAAAATAATAAAATAATTATTTTATTTTATAGTACAACAGTAAAATTGCAACACTATTATATATCTGAGATGAATTATCCGTTGTCTCTGAGTATGGCTGTAAAGGTCACGCAAAATGATGTTCTAACTTATCTTAGACCTTTTTAAGATTAAATAAAAGCACATAATTAGTTCCTGAGATTATCATCGTCACCTTTGTTTGTTTCTGCAGCCACGATGTCACAGAAATAGAAACTGATTGGAACCCTCTGTTGTTTGTTGCGGCTGATTATGATAAAAACTCTGATTAACATGATAAAGATACTTAATTTTTAATTGTGTGTTGTGGAGTTGGGTCTGGTTAGGACAGGGTGTTAGCAGCTTCACAGATGCGATCACTAAAGATTTGGAAAGTCATTAGAGTTAATGAGTAAATTAATTTAAATGATTGCCTGAATTATTCCTCTAATGCAATCAAAAGTTCAGTAAAGCATGAATAATCTGACAGAATCCCATTTAAAATCCTTTTGAATCGGCTCACAGTACTCCACACGTCATGATGAAACTTCACAAATGAAATGATCATGTGTTGCAGGGTTTGGCGGTGTGTTCTCCTAAACCATCTAATCAGGCCGGGTCTCGTCGTAACCTCTCGCCCGCCTCCTCACTGCCGCTCTAATGGAGTAATTTACCAAAGCACGCTTTCCCTGCGCGGGGTCACGGGGGCTCGTTCCACCAATTAACACGGGGCTCCGTCAGCACCCATGAGAACGGGTCACTAATAACCAGCATGTGTGAAATCAGACCGTCTCTCTCTTCATGCTCACAGCACATGTGAAAATCAAGCACCAGAGCAGCAGAAAATCTGATTCTCTTTTTCTCTCTAATGGGGGCAGATTTTCATTACATTCACCTGAAACTGATGGGCAGGTGGCAGCAAGACAATACACACACACACACACACACACACACACATGTGGCGCTGCACGATTAATCAAAATAAAAACAAAAACACAATATGGCTTTGCGAGATTATCAAAATACAAAATGCATGTGTTCTCTTACACATGTGCGACGCATGATCTGGTGTTTTCAGTGTCTCGGAGCACATGAACTCTGAGGTTGGGTCACTTATAATGTGCATTTAAAAGTGAAACATGTCAAACATATTCACAAACTTGTAATGAGAAGCGCTTATAAACTGGCTCTTGTCTTCAAAAGAGAAGCTTTAATGTTCCCTGCAGTCTTCTGTCAAAACTAACGCTGGTACAGCGTTTGAAAATGAAGAAATTAAGACAGCCATATGTATATGTATATGTGTATATCCGCCATATATATATATATATATATATATATATATATATATATATATATATATATATATATATATATATATATATATATATATATATATAATTTTTTTATTGAGATTCAACATTAAACAATTATCATTCCTTTTTCATATACTGTATGTATCATACATTAATTTTTACCACACAAGTGTATTTAATGCTAAAGATTGAAGACTCCGCCCACACGTTCTTCTGATTGGCTGTGATTTTTGATTTGGTTGCGAGTGCAGAGAGACTCCGCCCACACACTCTTCTGATTGGCTGAGATTTTGGATTGATTTGGTTGCGAGTGCAGTACACTTACATACAGACTCCGCCCACACGCTCTTCTGATTGGCTGTGATTTTAGATTGATTTGGTTGCGAGTGCAGAGAGACTCCGCCCACACGCTCTTCTGATTGGCTGTGATTTTAGATTGATTTGGTTGCGAGTGCAGAGAGACTCCGCCCACACACTCTTCTGATTGGCTGTGATTATTGGATTTATTTGGTTGTGAGTGCAGTACGCTTACAGACAGACTCCGCCCACACGCTCTTCTGATTGGCTGTGATTTTAGATTGATCTGGTTGCGAGTGCAGAGAGACTCCGCCCACACACTCTTCTGATTGGCTGTGATTATTGGATTTATTTGGTTGTGAGTGCAGTACGCTTACAGACAGACTCCGCCCACATGCTCTTCTCATTGGCTGTGATTATTGGATTGATTTTTGAGTGCTTGTCACTAGGGGTGGCACGGTTCACAAAACCCACAGTTCAGTTCGTATCACGGTTTTTGGTTCTGTACGGTTCTTGTTGTTATTTTTTCTTTTAGTCTTTAACACTCCAGAAATTTTCTTCTGCATATGATATATAGCATATTGGCTTAATTATCCACAATTTAGGATACAGTATTAACATTTTTGTAATGTAATCATGCACTAACTGAATTTGACTTGACTTTAAGCACATTATTGAGACCATCTCTGAGTGAAAGCTAGGTGAGATTTTAATACAGCAAGAGAGAAGACATTGATGATGACATGCTTTTCGTTTATTTGGCAAAAAAAATGAGAATGTGTATTGTTATCTCTACAGGAACTTGTGCCTTTATAGCACACAAAGATTGAAATTAAATTGCATTTATCAAAACTGCCAAAAAGAGAGGCTCTGTCTTTTAAACAAGTTAAAATACTTTAAACATAAATATATAATATAATGTAATAACATAATATAATGAGGCCATAATCATAAAGTCAAGCATAAGTTTAACCATCTTAACACAAAAACAGTATAAACAATGCTTCTGTTCCCTGAGAGTGAGGATATATTTCTTTCATTTGAAATTAAATTGCAGTATTTGGAAACTAGAGATTAAAGTGCCACTGTATATATTTAAATATTAAAAACAAAAATGCTGGCTATCAAAATTGCTATAAAATGTTGCATAAAAAAAAAACACTCCTCTGTTCACTTAATTTTCATATTCTTCTGCAAGAATATCAGTTTGTCCACATTTTCTGCCAAGAGGCGAGACCTACTTGCAGTGACTATGTCCCCAGCCGTTCACTGGGCACAGATGTACCTCGGACAGTGAGGTTACGTTGGGCTAACTTAGCAATGTGAGGATACTCATTATGTCGGCGAGAGGGAATATTATACCGCGGCTCGAGTACATTCATCAGCTGACGAAATCCTTCACTCTCAATCACGCTGCACGGTTGCATATCTTTGGCTATAAACATCCCCAATGCTTTAGTTATGGCTATTGCCATGTCCGACTTATCACTGAGAGGTTGCTTAAATGCTGCGGACAGTAGAAGTTGTTTCCTAACCGGCTCTCTCCTGTTTGTGCTTATCGACACATTGGCGTGATGTCTTCTCAAATGAACTGTCATATTAGAAGTGTTGCCATTAGCATATTGAATGCATTTTGCACAATGCTTGCACACAGTCGCAGTTCTATCTGTTTTATTTCCGTTGTCATCGTAAGTAACATGAAATCCAAAATGTTCCCACACACCGGATTTGAACGACGCGGGCGCATCCGCCAACTCCGGGCAGCCTTCATTATCTCCTCCACTTGCCATTTCTGCAGCACTCCTTACTCCACTTTTACTGTCTATATGTATGTTCGCGCGAAACTGTCTGAGCACGGGGCTACATTGCGCATGCGTCGAACCGTGTGACGCACACACGAACCGAACCGAGACAAGCGAACCGAACGGTTCGGGTGTTTTTTCATGTACCGTGCCACCGCTACTTGTCACTATAATCTTAGTTAATCTGGTTAGGACATGGTATAAAGCAGAAAAACTCCATGCAACCCTGATCTGACCTGCATCCGTTCCTCATTCAGAAACACAAACACATGTAACTCTTAGATTAACAGTAGTGAGTACTGCGGTAAACTGAGAGCAGCCGTGGTTTTAACCTCAGCCGCCTGAAATATGCTCCTTCACTTGTGTTCAAACATCCAGCACATTTGTCCAGATGACTACCCGGCATTCCGACTCTGGGAGTGGTTTAACATGAGTGTCCCAACATATCTGACATGGGTTGAGTGTAACAGATTGCAGGAGCCGCCCATGTGTTGGCTGAAATTGTTGGCGTCTGTGACTTTCCTGTGACTTTCTATTTCTATCCCGTCTGCATTTAGGAATGATGTGCGCTCTCAAATGTTGCTCGATTAGTTTGACGGGATGATGTTTGATCTCTAACTAGTGTGTGTTATTAAGGCTCTTGAAAGGATTTCACATGCATCGCTCTGTGTGATAAGAATAAAGCGAATGTGTATCTAATTAGCGACGTCAGGATAATTATTGGTTGCTTTAATTGCACAGTATCGTAAGCGATCGTCAGAATGAAACCACCTGGTGCTTTGGACATTATTTTGTAATTACAGGCTCGATTTGATGTTTTTCCTCACTAGAAAGACATGGCTGAAGCCTCTGCACTATCTGGTACGATCAGGTCGGCGATCAGAACTTTGAAGTGATTGTGACATGCATTTAGTTTTTTTATGCATTTCTACATCTGTCCCGTTCTCATGAGCGCATTCGTCCTTTGACCTCTTGTACACAGTGGCTCTGCAGGTCAGTTCAGATTGATGTGAAACCGAAAGTCTTCAGTCAGTGAGATGCTAATTATAATTCCAGTGTAATGTCATTAGCGCAACAAGAAGTTTGTTTACGTCTCGACACACTCGCTCGGAAAAACAAAAGCTTCATCTCTGTGTTTGTGAGGGCTCAGACAGAAGATTCTGTTGGTTTAATGTCTAAAGAGTTAGAGAGCGATGAGAGTGCAAATGTCACAATGAGCCTTCAGTCTCTTCATGAGACAGTGAAAGCTCCTCTCATCTCAGCTCTCATGTAGTCTCATCTCTTGATACATCATATCAAATTTTCTCATCTCTTCTCACCTTGTCTCTTTTGATTCATCTTATCAGATCAAACCTTGTCTCATCTGATTTCTCATCTCTTCTTGTCTCGTTTCATCTCTTCTCGTTTCTTCTTATCTCATCTAGTCTCAATTCATCTTCTCTAATCAAACCGTGTCTCGTCTAGTCTTGTATCATCTCATCTCTTCTCGTCTCATTTTGTCTAGTCTCCTCTTGATTTATCTTATCTCATCAAACCTTGTCTCATCTGATTTCTTGTCTCGTCTCGTCTCACCTCACCTCTTCTCACATTGTCTCATCTGATTTCTCATCTCGTCTAGACTCCTCTCAATTCATCTTCTCATCAAACCTAGTCTCATCTGATTTCTCTTCTCTTCTCTTCTCTTCTCTTCTCTTCTCTTCTCTTCTCTTCTCTTCTCTTCTCTTCTCTTCTCTATTCATTTCATTTTATCTCATCAAACCTTGTCTCATCTGATTTCTTGTCTTGTCTTGTCTCACCTCATCTCACCTATTCTCTTCTCACTTTGTCTCATCTCTTGATTCATTTTATCAGATCAAACCTTGTCTCATCTGATTTCTCGTCTCATCTGCTCTCCTCTCCTCCCAGTTCATCTTATCTCATCAAACCTTGTCTCATTTGATTTCTCGTCTCTTCTCATCTCACCTCATCTCTTCTCACCTTGTCTCATCTCTTGATTCATTTTATCAGATCAAACCTTGTCTCATCTGATTTCTCATCTCATCTCACCTCATCTCTTCTCACTTTGTCTCATCTGATTCCTCATCTCGTCTCATCTCCTCTCAATTCATCTTATCTCATCAAACCTTGTCTCATCTGATTTCTTGTCTCGTCTCGTCTCACCTCACCTCACCTCACTTCATTGTCTCATCTGATTTCTCATCTCGTCTAGACTCCTCTCAATTCATATTATCTCATCTTATCTTTCATCTTATCTCATCAAACCTTGTCTCATCTGATTTCTCTTCTCTTCTCTTCTCAATTCATCTTATCTCATCAAACCTCTCATCTGATTTCTCGTCTCTTCTCATCTCTTCTCTTCTTGTCTCATCACCTCTCAATTTCTTATCTCATCAAACCTTGTCTCGTATCGTCTCATCTCTTCTCGTCTCCTCTCGATTCATCTTCTCACCAAACATCTGATTTCTTGTCGCGTCTCTTCTCTTCTCCCCTCAATTCTTATCAGATCAAACCTTGTCTCATCTGATTTCTTGTCTCGTCTTGTCTCACCTCACCTCACCTCACCTCACCTCACTTCACATTGTCTCATCTGATTTCTTGTTGTCTCGTCTCCTCATCTCGTCTCCTCTCAATTCATTTTATCTCATCAAACCTTGTCTCATCTGATTTCTTGTCTCGTCTCACCTCACCTCACCTCACTTCACATTGTCTCATCTGATTTCTCATCTCGTCTAGACTCCTCTCAATTCATCTTCTCATCTTATCTTTCATCTTATCTCATCAAACCTTGTCTCATCTGATTTTTCTTCTCTTCTATTCTCAATTCATCTTATCTCATCAAACCTCTCATCTGATTTCTCGTCTCTTCTCATCTCTTCTCTTCTTGTCTCATCACCTCTCAATTCATCTTATCTCATCAAACCTTGTCTCGTATCGTCTCATCTCTTCTCGTCTCCTCTCGATTCATCTTCTCACCAAACATCTAATTTCTTGTCGCGTCTCTTCTCTTCTCCCCTCGATTCTTATCTAATCAAACCTTGTCTCATCTGATTTCTCATCTCTTCTTGTCTCTCCTCATCTCTTCTCACCTTGTCTCATCTCGTTTCATCTTATCAGATCAAACCGTGTCTCATCTCGTCTCATCTCAATTCATCTTATCTCATCAAACCTTGTCTCATCTGATCTTTCATCTCACCTTGTTTCATCACTTGATTCATCTTATCAGATCAAACCTTGTCTCATCTGATTTCTCATCTCTTCTCTTCTCTTCCCTTTCTCATCTCATCTCCTCCCAAATTCATCATAGGAATACGACGCCTATCACAGCATCCATATTCAATCTCCTCAGTATTATCGGCAGCTATCGCGTTTCTCAGGAGCTTATTACCCTCCTCCATCCCCAGCTCCTCCTCGTCCAGCCAGGTTTTGGCCTTCTGATTCCCCTTGAATCAGACTAATTTCTCAAATTATTTTGTACATCAAAAATATTGACATTAATGATATCTCCAATACATTTATGTTGGTTCTGTTCTGTTCTGTCTCAAGGGGGGGTTATCGCTCCTCTCCTCTCATTTAGTCTCATCTCATCAGTCGTTGTCTCTCCTCTCTCGTCCAGGTCCTTGAGTGCAGTAAGAGTCTCCTGATGGCAGTGATGGAGTTAAAGTGGCGAAGCAGCAACTGCTGTGTGTGTGTATGTGGCTAGATGTGAGCTGGCAGAGCTGTGTGATATTACAGAACCGCACCCAGTTCCTGAAGGAAGCCAGTCATTCCTGTCCCTCATCTGAGCTTGTGTCCTGTCCCTCTGTCTGACAGCAGTCAAACGTGAGCGTCTGTGTTCACGGCAGTGACTGGTGGTCCATTAACAGACACTATTAACCACATATCTTCAGATTCAACCTGCAGTTTAGTCCCTTAAAAATGAAAGAACTTCATACAGGTTTGAAAAGTCATGAGGGAGTGTAAATTATGACAGAAAAGGTTTTTAATCAAGTTAATCCAAATTTGGGTGCAGATGTCAGACTATATATTAGCACATATTTAATTCGAGCTTCTTTTCCACATATTCAGGAACCTAAAGCTCGCGGTCAACGGCTGGTGCGGGTCGGTGTGACCGTGATGTTGCCCTGCTCTGTGGAACCGGCTCAAGGGACGCCTGTCAAATCTCTCGCACGCTGAATATGCATCATAATAGAAACCTTAGCAAAGAGCATGTATCCCAGAATCCTTCACTCTGCAGTCTTTAGCCCTGACCCCCAGAGTCTGGCTGTCGACTTGAATTGTTTGGCTGTATAAACCGAGTCTGAGGTGAGCAGATTTAGCACATGCTGCCGCAGCACCTCGCTGATAGAGCCGTGATTTACCGCGTCTATAAACGCCGCCATCTGACAGACAGCCGATTCACCATGGGCACCCTTGGAGCCTGCTCCCCATACGCCCGCTGGTTTAACAAGTTTAGCCCAATAACTAAAGCCAAATGGTGTTTTAATGACCACTAATGACCAGCGTGAATGGCGCTTTCCTCATCTCCGTGGTGCGTGTTGTTTAAATCCTCACCTCGGCCCCTGCGGGAGTCCTCCGTGCCGGTGTGTGTGACATTTTGAGAGTGTGTCCATTTATCACTGTGGTTATGAGCTTTCTCTTTCCTCCGCAGATCGTCTTTGAAGTGGTGACCTCCGGGCAGCGCGGCTTGCTGGCCATCAAGGACGTCGTCCTCCAGGGCCATCAGTGCAGTAAGACCCGTCTCTGTCTCTCTGTCTCTCTGCTGTCGTAAACTCAGCCTCATCACCCGCTCCTTGGCCTTTTCCTGCCACCCTCCAAATATCAATTCCGTCCGTCTTTCTCCAGGCATGGAGAGTCATAAAAGAGAGCGTAATAAAGAAAACAAAAGAGGAGAAAAGATGGCGATAAAGCTTTCATGTAATGCAGGAGAGATATCAGGGTGTGAAAGAGACAGCGTTAGCAGGAGAATGAAAGGTTCAAGTGGGATTCTGCTGTCTACATAGGCCTCATAAGTGATATGAAACACTCTGCATAGACAGCATCTTTGTGTGTCCTCCTGAGAAACGCTCAAGAACTTGATTCCAATGTAATTTAACTCTTTCCCCGCCAGCGTTTTTCAAAAAGTTGCCAGTCAGCAGCAGCATTTTAGATCATTTCACACAAAACTTTAATGGCCTGCTGAATATTTTGTTGCTTGAATATCTGAATGTGTGTCACAATATGTCAAAAAGAAAGAATAAAGCCTCTGCTTTAAAAATCATTTTATTCTATCTTCATGCATTCTTTTTTTACCCAAGTTTAAGTTTCATTAAAAGAAGCATCATTTTCAACAAAAAGCTGAGAAATTCACGTTTTTGTCAAAGACATATTATATTATATTATATTATATTATATTATATTATATTATATTATATTATATTATATTATATTAATTATATTATATTATATTATATTATATTATATTATATTATATTATATTATATTATTAGTTCTGCTGAAACTGTTACAGCATTGAGAAAAGTGTCCATTAAAGTTCAGTATAGAGATGCATACTACATACTATATAAAGCAAAAGTTGGAATCGAGAATTGTGAAATTTCACTGGTATCTACAATTTTGGTAGCTTTCTTTGTTTTCTAAATAAAATTTTAAAATATAGCTTGACTAATCTAACTCTGTCATGCAATAAACACTGATCGAATGCGTGTTTATTCCCGACATTTTATTTTGGCTTTTTTCCTTGAGTTTTTCTCGAAACACAACGACTTTATTCTCGAAATTTAATGATTTTATTCTCAACATTGTAGTTCAACTTTTTTCTCAATTTAACGGGTTTAATCTCGAGATGGTTTTATTTTTTTATTATTACTTGGCCCTAGTCCTCTTCCGTAGTTATATATATATAATATATACATTTTTTTTTTTTTTCATTTTTATATTTTACAAATGATATTTATTTTAATAAAATGTTTTTGTTTATTTTATTTATTTAGTCATTTATTCAAAATGTATTTATTTTAATCAATTTGTTATTTTTAATTATTTCAATTAAATTTGTTTATTTAATTGGTTTAATCCTTTTTATTTAATTTTTATTATGTTTATTATTATTATTTATTATTATTATCTATTTTATTTTTTACACTACTTTTCCCTCATCCTAAAATTTAAACGGTAGCTATATATTTTCAATGGAAAAATTAATATTATAAATATTTAGATTGTTACATTGCGTTTTGTCTATTATTTTAAATCAATGTTTTTTTATTTATATTTTACAAATGATATTTATTTTAATAAAATGTTTTTGTTTATTTCATTTATTTAGTTATGTATATTTATTTTAGTTAATTTATTATTTTAATAAAATGTATGTTTATTTAGTTA
>CM075493.1:497500-560000 GCA_037950675.1 Hypophthalmichthys molitrix
AAAAAACAATTGATTGATAAATTATAAAAAATATCTGCCATTGTGGTCCAAAAAAATCAAAGAGAACACAAACTTGTTTAATAGTGTTTTATAGTATATTTTGAACATTTTATATTTTATACTTTTATACTTTAACTTTTATAATGTTTAATAGTATATTTTAAGCATTTAATAAATGTTTAAAAAATGTAAATGTTTTTATACTTTTATACTATAACTTTGATCATGTTTTTAATATTTTTTTAAATTATACTATATTTGTTTGTTTTATAGTACATTTTAAAATTTTATATATTTTTATAATATAAATTATAATGTTTTATAGTATATTTTAAACATTTATACATATAATTGTTTATTTAATAGTTTTAAAACTAACATTTATATTTTACTATGTACATACTATACTCAAATCTAAACTTTTTAATATTTTTTAGACTATCTTTTATAATGTGTTATAGTGTATAAACACTTCAATTGTCTTTTATACTTATATTTCTAAAATAATCAGTATTTATTCATTCTGGACAGATACACTGTAAAAAAAGAATTGTTGGTTTAACTTAAACATTTTGCCTTAATTTTGAGTTTATTGAAATTAAACATTTTAGTTAAAACAAAGAAGGCGATTGATTTAATCAACAGAAACTCAAAATAGTATGTCATCTGAACCATATTAATTATTGAAGTTTCTTTCTGACAAAAGAGAAAATGTTGTGGTAAAAAAAATTGTACAGTGTAGAAATGCAGACACATTTTCAGCTGATTTATTCTATGTTTTCCGTTCATTCTGATTTTTTCCAGACTGACTTACAGTATTATTGTGTTTTCTACTGTGAAACACAGACTGTGGTCACTTTATGTCTGTATATGTCAGTCAGAGCGTCATCTTGACCAGAAGTGGATCAGACCGAACGCTGACCGTCGGTTTATATGATCGTTGTATATGAAGTGTGTGTGGTGAGAGTTTGCAGATGTAGAATGTCAGTTTGTGTGTGTGTTTGTCTGACAGGTGCGTTACTGAAACAGGTCACAGCTGTCCACTGTCCTAAACTCATGACACACACACACACACACACACACACACACACTCACACTCGTCGTCTCCTGCGCAGCTTACAGCATCTGCCAAACGTTTCTGAGCGTCTCTGACGGCTCGTTTCTGCTGTTAATCTGTCGTTTTACACTCTAAAGCCTGTAAAGCCATCTCTGACTGAAGCGTCGAGCTCCAGCTTCAGTTTACTGGTATTTTTAGCTGCCAACAGAAGAAGAACATCACCACTCTTTCTCACTCATGAGATCTCGATTGTGTTTCAGTGAAGTTTCCCTCGTCAGGAGAAAAATAGACAGATAGAACATTGTTGGCATACTGTTAGATTATATAAAATTATAACTTTTATAATGTTTTAAAGTACATTTTAAACTTATATTTAAAACTTGTAGTTTATTTTATATGTTTAGCTATACTTATAGATTTCACATTTTTAAATGTTTTTATACTGTATGAACTTTTATACTTAATTTTTTACACTTTTTTACTATGACTTTTGTTGTATAGTACATTAAACTTAAAGTTTACTATAAAGTTTAATATAACTATATACTGTGAAACTGTAATTTATTCCTGTGATCAAAGCTGAATTTTCAGCATCATTACTCCAGTCTTCAGTGTCACATGATCCTTCAGAAATCATTCTAATATGATGATCTGCTGCTCAAGAAACATTTATGATTATTATCAATGTTGAAAACAGTTGTGTACTTTTTTTTTTTCAGGATTCCTTGATGAATAGAAAGTTCAAAAGAACAGCATTTATCTGAAATACAAAGCTTTTGTAACATTATACACTACCGTTCAAAAGTTTGGGGTCAGTAAGAATTTTTATTTTTTATTTTTTAGAAAAGAAATTAAAGAAATTAATACTTTTATTCAGCAAGGATGCATTAAATCCATCAAAAGTGACAGTAAAGACATTTATAATGTTATAAAAGATTATATTATATTATTATTTTGAACTTTCTATTCATCAAAGAATCCTGAAAAAAAAAAAAAAATTGTACAAAAATATTTTGTACAATTGTACACAATGAATGTTTCTTGAAGAGCAGATCATCATATTAGAATGATTTCTGAAGGATCATGTGACACTGAAGACTGGAGTAATGATGCTGAAAATTCAGCTTTGATCACAGGAATAAATTACTTTATAAAATATATTCAAACAGAAAACAGTTATTTTAAATTGTAATAATATTTCACAATATTACTGTTTTTACTGTATTTTTAATTAAATAAATGCAGCCTTGGTGAGCAGATGAAACTTCTTTTAAAAACATTAAAAATCTTACCGTGTCCAAACTTTTGACTGGTAGTGTGTGTGTGTATATATATATATATATATATATATATATATATATATATATATATATATATATATATATATATATATATATATATATATATATATTTTTTTTTTTTTTTTTTTTTTTTTTTTTTTTAATTTTTGTATTTTATAATTTTCTATAATATATTTTATTGTATATTCTGCACATTTATACTAATATTTTATGGTATATTTTTAAAACTGTATATTTATAATCTCATTTAATTTAAATTGTATAGCCATTATTATCCTTTATAAGCATTATTTGTGTCATTATGACACATTAACAAAAGAAAGAAAACTACTACAAAATTAGAATTTTAAATGATGAGAAATATTTGAGTTCCTGTTGAGATCTCAGATGTTTCTGATGTTTTCACACAGTTTGAGACGTTGTTGAGATTCTTTTTTGGAATAAAAGACTCTCATTTTTCATTTGACCTGATCTTCTTGAGTAGGAGAAACATTTGAGATTGTTTGGTTTGTGATGTTCTTCAGCACAGGGTCAAATGGAGGCGCCGCTGCTCATCCTGGGGTTTAATTCCCTCAGATCAGCTATAAATAGTAGATGGCGCGTGTTACGTGTGTGAATAACTCATGACGGTGTTAAACGGGCCGCTCTGAGCTGCATCTCATGAAGTCTCGGCGCGTGACGGATGTCTCTATAAAGCCGAGCTTCACGCCGCTACATTAAACGGCCTGTTAGCGGCTGATCTCTGGCCTGCGGGTCACGCGTCAGTCGTGTGGAGATGGATGGGCGTCTCTGAGAGCTGCTGGGATGCTGTGGAGTCATTTCTCTGTAATAGAGACACACACACACACACACACACACGAAGGTGAGCCGCTCACAGCCCCACTGACATTCATGTCAACTTTGACCTTTTTTCAAGCTTTTTATGCAAGAACTTTTACAATTGATAGTATACTTTAAACTTTTTATATTTTTTCAATATGCTTTTTAATATATTTAAAATTTTATACTTTTTATACTATAACTTTTAACAGTATACACATTTAACAGTGCAGTATAAATATATTTTTAAATTTTTTTTAAATTTTTTTATAGTGTATTATAATTTAACTTTCATAATGTTTTATAGTATATTTTAAAATTCTAAACTTAAGTAAAGGATAAACTTTGTTTGATATTATACTATAATTTTTAAACTTAATATAGTATATTTTAAACCTTTTATACTTGCATACAGTATAAACATTTTACTATTTATACTATATTTTATATAGTATATTTTAAACTTTTTATAATTAAGTATAATTTTTTAATATTCTATTTTTTTCAATATGGTTTTTAATATATTTTACATTTATATACTTTTATATAACTTTTAATGTTTTATACTTAAGTATATTACAATACTATAATTTTTTTAGCAATTTTATTGTATATTTTAATCTTTTTGTACATTATATACTATAACTTTCACAATGTTTTATAGTACATTTTAAACTTTTATACTTTTTCTATAACTTATAATATTTTTAGTATATTTTAAATGTTTGTACTAATTCTTTTAAATTATACTGTAATTTTTTTTTTTTAATTATAGGATATTTTAAACATATTTTTATACTATAACTTTCATAATGCTATTATATTATGTTTTAAACGTTTTATACTCAAGTACAGTATAAACTTTTTCAAATATACCATAATTTGTATAGTATATTTTAAACCTTTTATAGTTGTGTATATTATAAAACAGTTTTTAATTACACTATAACTTTTATAACATGTTTTATAGTAAATGTTATGTTTTTATATTTTATATTTTTACATCATTAATGAAGCTTTTAAGAGAACATAATGTGTGTGAATTGTACGGCTCATATTTCTCTCCAAAATCATGAGAAATTATGTTTTGAAACAGAAAATGAAGCTTGTTTATGCTTTTTTTTAGCGTTATTTTCATGAATGAAACTGCATGGCGTCATGTTCTTCACATTAGTCTGTAATTACTCGGAGAGTTCAGTCTTTCACTCAAGTCTCGTTAAGGTCAGAGGTCAATATCTTGCTGCACACGTAAAACTACAGAGAAAGACAAATGACAAAAGACTGGAAGAAAGAGGAAGTGCGACAGACGGACGATGATGAATGAGGTTGGACAGGATCATCTGATCATTCAGCTGATGATTGTGTGTTTCTGCGTCCTGCTGTGATTCTCTCTGTTGTGGCGCCGGGATTAAGCGGTTCGTTTGAGGTGATGTTTAATTAGCAGGTGGGGCGTGGAGGATTATGGGTATTTCGGGGTTCTGGCCCGGGGTCACGGTGGGACGGCCATCTGCAGTCGGTCAATACGGACACGCGTGTGTTTGAGAGGCTCTGATGAACCTGAGTTTGAACCCGACACACATTGAGCATATTTGATGCTCTTAAAAAATTATTTCTTCATTGGACAGCGATGATGCGTCGTGTTTCAGAGTCCTGTAAAGACTCTGTGTTTCTTCATTACCTTGTGCTTTTCTCCTCTGATTGATTCCTGAGCGTCTGCAGTAAATATGAATGATGTTTTATTCTGAGCGTCCTGCAGTCGTCGCCGGAGGCCTGAGACTCTAGAGATGAGAGCGACTGATCGGTTTTGATGTCTTCATCAATGATCGTATCCCAAACTCTCACATGCTCACGCACTATAAATGTGATTTAATTTCAGACGCGGGTGCTTTGAGTTGATCAGTAGCCGGAAGGAGTTTGATTCTGCTCACCGAAGCTTTATATTTTAATCATGTGTGTTTACACAGTGTGTGTGCTCTGTTCTTCCTCAGTGTTTCTGTCTTGTTTTCCAGCACAAATACCTAAACATTGTTAAATCAAGATACATTTACTGGAGAAGAAAAATTTCTGAAGATATTAAGTCAAAAATGTGTCAAAATGAAGAACAAATATCTGCCAATGGAGTCAAGTTTAGATTATTTTTCTGACTCCATTGGCAGATATTTGTTCTTGATTTAATCACTAACTCAAAGACTGTTTTCCACTTTTCTTGACTCTAAACATCTCTTCTGTTCTGGCAGAACCGCCGGTTCCCATCGCTCCGCCTCAGCTGATGGCGGTGGGCGCCACGTACCTCTGGATCCAGCTGAACGCCAACTCCATCAACGGAGACGGGCCGATCATCAACCGAGAGGTGGAGTACCGCACCGTCTCCGGCACCATGTACGACCTGCAGCCCGTCGACAAAACCTCGCACAAAATCGGCCATCTGGACCCCGACACGGAGTACGAGATCAGCGTGCTGTTGACACGACCCCTGGACGGAGGCACCGGAGCCCCGGGACCGCCGCTGAGAGCCCGGACCAAATGTGCAGGTAAGGTGTATGTTGACTCTGATATAATGCAAGAAAGAAGAAACTGTGTCATATATTAAAGGGGTAGTTCACCCGTTATTTACTCACCCTCATTTCTTTCTTCTGTGGAACATGAAGATCTTTTGAAGAATGTTGGTAGTCAAACCATTGTAACTTCCATTGTCTTTAAAGGTGCAATATGTAGGATTTCTGTCCGCTAGAGGTCGCTAGAGGGCTATTCAAAACAAAGGCGTAGCGCAGAAGTTTGAGCGCGGAATCTTGGGACATGTGGTCTTCACATCACATTATTAACGTTACTGTAGTATGAAGCAGAGCAAGACTGAGTGTTGTGGAGCTGAACGAGGACGCTGGAGCGATTGAGCAACACATAGATCGATTTTAGAATATCATATTAAATGCTGGATGGCTTGTGTTGATAAATGACATGTAATTAATTTTAAAACGTATTGTATGATGGAGAAAATGCTGTATTACTGTTACTAAAAATAAAGCTGCATCTGATTATGCTATGTTAGCTACTTCACAGAATGAGGCATGGTAAAGCATGGTAATCACAAAAAAATCAAGAAAATTAGATTTAAACAATAAGACTAAACGTGTTGAGCTATATAACAATAATTAGTTTTCTATCTATAAACGAAACCAAACAGTTGTTCCATTGCCTTTTAAAACATGTAATATATTAAAGCGTCTTTGGTGTTTCCATGGTTTCTACAAAATAAAAGCGGAAACCGAGGGTAACGCGGGTATGACGCCATTGACAGGCGACTCCTCACACGTCTTGGTTAAAACTGCAATTTTCTCACGATTTACAAAGAGTTGGAAACATTTGGGATATTGTAAAAACTCAAGTGAACAAAATATATAACACTGGCCTAGTGGTTTTTGGATATTTTACTGCAAAAATCTTACATATTGCACCTTTAATATCTCGCGCAGTACATCACTTGTTTATACTTAAAAAATATTGAATAAATCTGCCAGCGCAGTGAGACAAAATACAATATTTGAAAACTAGCATGCAGTTTTGCTTCTCTTTCTTATAAAAAATAAATCTTTTCAAGGATTTTTAGATCTTGAACTACTAAATTAGACACAAATCTGGGTTTTTTCCAGTGCAGATAACCGTCGCAGTGTCGCTACAGCAGTGCTTTATTTAATTTCAAAGCAACTTGTGCTTGAGTAACTCAAAACTGTGATGTTTTCCATCTGCACTTGAAGGCCGTAGGTGATGTTGAGTGTGTTTGAGTTCAGCGGAGATGGAGAGGAGCTGGAGCTGTGGCCCGCGGCATGTCCTCTCGTACCTGACGCTGTGTGTGTGTGTGAGAGAGTGAGAGATGGAGAACTGGAGGCTTTTTCTGGGTTGCAATCAGGTTCTGACCTCCTGCTGAAGGTCTCACTGTTTCTCATTTCTGCAGAGCTGATGGCGATGGATGAGTCTGTGTGTCTGGCCTTCACACCAGGCCTTTAGGGCTGTGTGTGTGTGTGTGTGTGTGTGTGTGTCAGTGCTGTTCCTGGCATGTGTGTTGTGCAGTTAACTGTGTTTGTGAGTGTATTGGAGTTGGTGATGCTTCAGAAACTATGAGGGACTCATAATTTACCCAAAAATAAAACATAAAGCATTAGAATGTTGTTTAAAAAGACGACTTCACTGCTGTGATTGGCTAACATTTTTGCATATGTGTACATTATTTTTACTATTGCAGCTGCCAAGATGAATTGATTATAGCATAATATTTCGACCTGCTCCCTCTTCATATAAGATCTCAGCTGAGCATTTTAGATTTCACATGATCTCAATCATGTCTGTTGAACGCACAAATGCGACATTCTCGCCATCTTTCCACAAAAGTCTGTTTTCAGGACCCTCAAAACACCATTACGGCTTCACGTGTTCACCTGCAGACACGGCCACTAACATACGATTCATTAGTTCGTTATTAGCCTGATGCAGTCCTCTATTTATGCTCCTTAATGACAATTATGGCCTGACAGCCATCAGTCGTACTTTAGGTGCTTAACAAATGTGTTTCAGCGTGGCTGTAGATTGTTGAAATGACTGAGTTTTTCTGCTCAGGCTCATGTTTTTTTCCCCTTCAGTCTCTCGTGTCTTTGTTCTCTCTTTGCCGAGCTTAATGGAAGTCCAGTGACAAAGAAATACAAACGTACAGAGAAAAATGAGTTGTTCCCTTGAAAGTGAATTATTCTGTGGAAGGTATGCAAGGCTTATCATGGCTGTGCGTTATTGTTTCGTGTGCTGCACAAAGACGTTTCTCTAAATGCAAAGCTTCTCTTCGATTGCGTGTTTTTCCTCTTGAAGAGCTTTTATAAAAGCCTCTCGGTCCGTCTGTTTGTTCGCATTGATATTTCTCCAGTCAGCACCACAGGAACATCTGATAGAAATGTTCTGTTCTCGGTCGTGACCCACACAAGGTCGTTTGACCCGGTTGCGATTATTCCCGCTCAGACATTGTCGTGGAGGACATGTGTTTGTACGCGTGATTCTTTTTTGCGGCCAGTTGTGTTTGAGACGAAGGAAAGCGGAAGAAGAGCGGCTCATTGTGTGGATCTCAAGGACATTCTTCTAAGAGTTGCACAAAGAGCTTCATTTATATGCATTTATTTAACAGCAGTCTGTTTCTCCTCAAACTCATTTGAAGCTCCAGCTACGAGCAGATGTTTTACTGTTTAACTACATTGTTGTCATCGTGTAAACAATGATAAACACATGATATGCTTCTCTGCGACTGTGGAAATTCTCTAGTGTAGATGAAGCTGCACTGAAGCATCATAACAGAAGCTCATGTCATTCATTCAGTCTCATATGAAGAGGATTTTAGACATTATTTGACTTTAAATCGTCAAACTCAAATAATCGTCACTCACACCTGATGAGAACCAACAGTTCAGCATCACTGAAGTGATGCATCATGGGTTTGATCACACACGCGTGACACGATGTCATGAGAACTCAACACTTTCTCTCTCTTTAGTTCTTCTTTTTTATCTTCTTTCTTAACGCTCTATGTACTGTAGAACTCTAGGGTTCTTGACTCGATTTACAAGAACCTTCATGCCAAAAAGGTTCTATGTACTGTAGAACTCTAGGGTTCTTGACTCAAATTACAAGAACCTTCATGCCAATAACGCTCTATATACTGTAGAACTCTAGGGTTCTTGACTCGAATTACAAGAACCTTCATGCCAATAACGCTCTATATACTGTAGAGCTCTAGGGTTCTTGACTCAAATTACAAGAACCTTCATGCCAATAACGCTCTATATACTGTAGAACTCTAGGGTTCTTGACTCGAATTACAAGAACCTTCATGCCAATAACGCTCTATATACTGTAGAGCTCTAGGGTTCTTGACTCAAATTACAAGAACCTTCATGCCAAAAAGGTTCTATGTACTGTAGAACTCTAGGGTTCTTGACTCAAATTACAAGAACCTTCATGCCAATAACGCTCTATGTACTGTAGAACTCTAGGGTTCTTGACTCAAATTACAAGAACCTTCATGCCAATAACGCTCTATATACTGTAGAACTCTAGGGTTCTTGACTCGAATTACAAGAACCTTCATGCCAATAACGCTCTATATACTGTAGAACTCTAGGGTTCTTGACTCAAATTACAAGAACCTTCATGCCAATAACGCTCTATATACTGTAGAACTCTAGGGTTCTTGACTCGAATTACAAGAACCTTCATGCCAATAACGCTCTATATACTGTAGAACTCTAGGGTTCTTGACTCGATTTACAAGAACCTTCATGCCAATAACGCTCTATGTACTGTAGAACTCTAGGGTTCTTGACTCGATTTACAAGAACCTTCATGCCAATAACGCTCTATGTACTGTAGAACTCTAGGGTTCTTGACTCGATTTACAAGAACCTTCATGCCAATAACGCTCTATGTACTGTAGAACTCTAGGGTTCTTGACTCAAATTACAAGAACCTTCATGCCAATAACGCTCTATGTACTGTAGAACTCTAGGGTTCTTGACTCAAATTACAAGAACCTTCATGCCAAAAAGGTTCTATGTACTGTAGAACTCTAGGGTTCTTGACTCAAATTACAAGAACCTTCATGCCAAAAAGGTTCTATGTACTGTAGAACTCTAGGGTTCTTGACTCGAATTACAAGAACCTTCATGCCAATAACGCTCTATATACTGTAGAACTCTAGGGTTCTTGACTCGAATTACAAGAACCTTCATGCCAATAACGCTCTATATACTGTAGAACTCTAGGGTTCTTGAGTCGATTTACAAGAACCTTCATGCCAATAACGCTCTATATACTGTAGAACTCTAGGGTTCTTGACTCGATTTACAAGAACCTTCATGCCAATAACGCTCTATATACTGTAGAACTCTAGGGTTCTTGACTCGATTTACAAGAACCTTCATGCCAATAACGCTCTATATACTGTAGAACTCTAGGGTTCTTGACTCGATTTACAAGAACCTTCATGCCAATAACGCTCTATATACTGTAGAACTCTAGGGTTCTTGACTCGATTTACAAGAACCTTCATGCCAATAACGCTCTATGTACTGTAGAACTCTAGGGTTCTTGACTCGATTTACAAGAACCTTCATGCCAATAACGCTCTATATACTGTAGAACTCTAGGGTTCTTGACTCGATTTACAAGAACCTTCATGCCAATAACGCTCTATGTACTGTAGAACTCTAGGGTTCTTGACTCAATTTACAAGAACCTTCATGCCAATAACGCTCTATATACTGTAGAACTCTAGGGTTCTTGACTCAAATGTCTTTATGCTAAAAAGATTCTATATAAGAAGAAATGTCTTCCATGTTTAATATGTTATTTATTTTTTCTACTGACTAAAGTATATGTATACTGTTTAATTCATAGCTGTTTAATTCATAATTTTTTTATTAAAAATTGAACTAAAACTAAATTAATAAATTTAAAACTAAATGCACAGAATGATCCCATGATGAGAAACCCTAAAAGGTTCTATGTATATGAAGCACCTGACGGAACCCTTTAAGCTTCTATATAGAACCTTTTCTTCTAAGTGTTTTTTTTCTTCTTTCTTATTCTCTTTCATGCCTTTTATTCTGTCTTGTTTCTCTGATGTCATTCATCATCAGTAATGGCAGCTGAGTGGAAGCAGATGAGCTTCACCGCTAATGAAGATAAATTCACTCCTGACTGTTTGTCTCCTTTTATTTTTTTAAAGTTTGGTTTTAAAGCTGTGTGAGATATTAAATAAATAACATAAAAATCTGCTTCAGCACTTTGCAGGCTGTTTGTAAAATCATCTCTCTCCATATCAGTCAGTCATAATGTATGTGGTGTCAGACGCCCCACGCTGGCATCACACAGAGAAAACATGTTTCATTAGACTAAAACCTTCACCAATACTGAGAAATACTCTCAATTATTCTGCAGAAGGGACAGAAATGATCATTCTGTCATCATTTACTCTCCCTCATGTCGTTCTCAAACCTGTTTGACTTTCACAAAAGTTCTCAATACGTTCGATTTTCACTGAAAGTCAGCTTAAATGTGGGTCTGTTTCTCACACACAGCGTGACATGAGATAAAGCGCACAAGTCATATGGAGTTTGTCAGCCTCTTTAATGTGTAATTTCATTGTATGGAAAAGAGTAAACAATGATAGTTTTTGTGGGAATTATTCCCAGGTGAAAAGTCCACTGAGGCTAAGGAATGAAAATATTAAAATTGAAATTGCGACTTTTTAAAAAAATCACAATTCTGACTTGTTCGTCACAATTGTAAGATATAAACTCACAATTGCAACTTTACATCTCGCTGTTCTGGCTTTTTTCCCCCCTTTTTTGTGGAAACAGTGATACTTTTAATTTTTCAGGATTCTTTGATAAATAGAAAGAACAGAACTTATTTGAAACAGAATCTTTTGTAACATTATAAATGTCTTTACTGTCACTTTTGGTCAATTTAATGTGTCCTTGATGGATAAAAGTACTCTGAGAATTACACAATATAGACTCACATTTACCTTTTTATACTTTTTTGATCCGTGGAGGAAACGAGCTTCCATACAGAGGTCAGTTTGATTGGTGAGATTTTGCATCACTTGCATCTTTTCTTACTCGATCACACTTGTATATTATAGTGAAAGTGTAGTTCAATTTTCACACTGTCACTGATAAATTACAATCTTCAAGCAAAGACTGAAGAAGGTGATTTATTAAAGATCTCTGGTGTCCAGCAGCTCAATCTGCATCACTGACGGACGCAGTCTTCAGTGGATCAGTCTTCACACTAGTTAATGTAACGCAGCTCCTCTAGCTGGTCAATCGCAGCCGGTTTAATGAGATCAGCTTATGTGACCCGTCGGGCTCAATCTGATTTGTTAGACTGATGTGTCGATCTGCTCTTGAAGATCAAGAGGTCACGGGGTCGTGCGTTAACATGAAGGGAAGCGGGTTGTTCCCCGCGACCCCAATCACTAGAGCGACGGCGTTACCGTGGCAACCGAGCGCAGGATCGATCCTCAGCGCGCCGTCGGTGCGTTTGTGATGGAGATCGACGAGTGTGTGTGAGTTATTGAGTGTCCGTCCATCAGCTGAGAGTCACTCCAAATCTAAAGCTCATTTCCCTTAAAACAATGTAAACGCACACACACACACACACTCTCTCCTCTCGTCTGGTCTCTTGTCATCATGTCATCTATTTGCATGATTAAGGTGATGTGAGTGAGCCATTAGAATGAACAGGAGCCGATAATGTGCTGATAATTTAGAAAACATTATTTAAATGTCAAGCCGTAATGATAAAGAGCCGCTAATAGTTCCATCTAAATGTCACATTGAAATTATTCAATTAGCCGGCGGTGAGCGTCGTTCAGCTGTCGGTACAGTCGCGTCAGCTCGTCGTGTGCTCGTGTTTCTCTCTCGTGTCTCTCAGACAGAGATGATGTTATTCTGTCATACAGGAGCACAGTAGAGATTTATATCACACACTCACTGTTACTGTACAGACGCTTGTGTGTGTGTGTGTGTTCATGAAAGCATGCTCACGTACTCCATAGAGAACGAGTGACGGGTAAAAAGACGGAGTGAACTCTAATTCTCTGAGGTCGATATCAGATCAACACAGACACATTCATCCTTCTCACAATTCTCTAAGTTCAGCAAATGATTTTAAAAAGTATGACATTGATTTTTGTGCTTTACAAAAGGCAAAAGGCAGGAACATTGTGTGAATCAAGCTCAACTTTAAAAGCTATTGATTTTTTTGGACAATTGGCTGTATACACAGAGCGGTTTCTGAGATTATTTAAGAAAACGTCTGAAATGTGACCCGCGAGCTCTAGTGCGCCATTATTCAAGTGCTCTTATTTCCAGACATTTCCTTCTTATTGATGTGAAACCCACTTAAGAATGAGGAGAAAACATGAGCGCCGCGTGAGACGAGACAAACCGCTCGACAATGAGACGCTCAATACCGTTTATCAGTGTATTTACCTGTTCTTTAAATATCAATATTATTTAAAAGTCTCTGGAATAACTTTCAGAACACAGTCTGTATGTCTCGACTGATGCAAAGAATATGCAAACATTAAAATATTTCACTTGAACATTAAAATGCAACTAGAGTAAAAATGACTTTCTTATGCAGTATTTTAGTCTTGTTTTCCAGTACAAGATAAAAAAATACAGTAAAAACAGTGAAATATTATTCCAACGTAAATCAGCTGTTTTCTATGTGAATATATAGTAAAGTGTAATTTATTCCTGTGATCAAAGCTGAATTTTCAGCATCATTACTCCAGTCTTCGGTGTCACATGATCCTTCAGAAATCATGATTATTATCAATGTTTTGTTCAGTTTAAGAATTTCATAATATATGATTAACGTTGTCGTCTTCTAGTGAAACTGATGGGACTTAAATGAAATGAACGAGGGCCGATGAAAGTCTGAAGCGAGTGTTTGCTGCCGTTTAAAGAGTGTCAACCAGAAAATAGAGCTTTAAAATCCCTCTATTTGCGTAACTATCAGCGGCCCACACAGACGGGGACGAGTCCGAGCGGGAGGGGAATCATAAGACACGGATCTCACACACAATTCTGTGAGCGTAATGCTGGCGCATGAGAGCGAGAGAGAGAGAGGATTCTCACCAAATTATAGAACATCAGACCGTACTGTATCTTCACGCTGCACACCCTGATTGATGAATACATCAACCAAAACAAAACCAAAATATTTGCATGCTTTGCAGATTTCCAGAAGGCCTTTGATTCAGTTTGGCACCAAAGTCTACCGTCTAAACTTTCAGAAATTGGTATGGGGGTGAATACATACAACATCATAAAAACAGTCTATTCAAACAATAAGTGTGCAATCAAAATTGGCAATAAACAAACTGATTCTTCACTCAAGGACGGGTGTGAGACACTATCACCAACCCTCTTCAGTATATATATTAATGAATTGGTGAAACTCCTAGAACAATCAGCAGTATATGACTCCACTATAAAGATCCTCCTGTATATTCAGGGTCTACAGCAGAACATCTGAATCTGAACCTGACTATTAACCCAACTAAAACTAAAGTTCTAACGTTTCAGAAATACAATTTCACCCTTGATACGACCAAAATAGATCATGCCACAAACTACACATACCTTGCATTGAAATTCAGTGCAGACGGAAACCTCAACTTGGCCGTGAATGAACTGAAAGAGAAAATAAGAAGGGTTTTTATTGTCATTAAAAAAAATCTATCCAATTTGAAATACCATTTAGAATCTGGATCAAAATATTTCAAGCAGTTGTAGAACCGATTGCATTATATGGCAGATCATTTTAGGGTTCTCTCCTAAATCACCAATTTAAAAAAGCGCTTTTTATTTTTAATTATCTATTGCATTAATCAATCTCAACTTTACTCAATCTTAAAATAAGGGGAAAAAAATGCAATACAGTTCAGAATTTTTTAATAGTTTACAAATAATCTTATTTTATATATTTTGATAATGTAATTATTTATTTGTCTGTAATATTATTTGTTGTTTTTGAGAAAGTAACCTGTAGGCTTGTTTTCTTAAATTGACAAATATTACCCAGAATGAATTATTTTTATGGTATATTACTGTTTCAATGAAAAAATGGTTTTTGTTTGTTTCATTTTTACAGTTAATTTTTAGAGGGTAATCTTAAAATGAGAAAATAAATGGAAAATAAAACAAATGCTGACACACACACACACACACACTCTCTCTCTCTCTCTCTCTCTCTCACACACACTCTCTCATACACACACACTCTCACACACACACACTCTCTCTCTCTCTCACACACACACTCTCACACACACACACACTCTCTCTCTCACACACACTCTCTCATACACACACACACACTCTCTCACACACACACACACACACACACACACACACACTTGTATATGTGGTTTATGAGGACTCTCATAGGCGTAATGGTTTTTATACTGTACAAACCGTGTTTTCTCTCCCCCTACCTCTAAACCTGCCCATCACAGAAAACATTCTGAAGAGACTTCCTTCAAAAACATTGAAAATCTTAATTATTCCAAACTCTCATATATTTGAGTTAGTTAAATAATAATAATGCTGTTATAAAAGCTCATAATGTGAAGAATATGTTGATAATGTTGAGCCGTCCTCCCGCTGAAGCCTCCATCAGGTCCACCATGATTATTGTGATTTGTTAAAACAAGTCTTTTCTCGAACCGTGCTCTCGTCTGTTTCTCCTGCGTCTGACCTTTCCAAATGTCATTTTCCTCAGATGCTTATTGTGGTTGCGAATAAATGATGAAACGCATGCGAGAGGTGCTAAACATTCAGAGGGTTTCCATCTCAAACTTCTGTCACGTTTTCTCCGTCTTTGCGGTTTGTCCTCTGTTATGTGTGCGTGTGTGTTTTGTTTTTATCTGCATCTTGAAGTCTGACTTCCTTCCATTTGCATTTAATCATTTAGCGAGCTTTCTGCTGTCAGGTCTGAACAGTCAAGGACGAGGAACATGCGAACACATTCGTTCAGCGACACTCTTCTGAAAACATTTAAAGCTCTTGTCATTGAACAATTCAGCAGTAATCCTGTGCGTTACCTGCGGGAAAGTGTGACATTGTTTTTATCAAACAGTATTTAGGTAAATGATTAAAGATACTGTTGCATTTATTAATAATATAATCAGAACAATCTATTTGTCCTGGTTCATTAGTATAATACACTACAGTTCAAAAGTTTGGAATAATTAAGATTTTTTAAGTCTCTTCTGCTCAACAAAGATGCATTTGTTGCTTAAAGATACAGTAAAAATTGTGAAATATTATAATTTAAAAGAGCTGTTTTCTCTGTGAAACTGCATTTTATTCCTGTGATCAAAGCTGAATTTTCAGCATCATTACTGTAATCTTCAGTTTCTGTTTATCAAAAATCTTGAAAAATAAAATGTATCTTGGTTTCCAGTAAAATCTGATGCAGCACAACATTGATAATAATCATAAATGTTTCTTGAGCAGCAGATCATCATATTAGAATGATTTCTGAAGGATCATGTGACACTGAAGACTGGAGTAATGATGCTGAAAATTCAGCTTTGATCACTGGATATAAATTACACTTTGCTATATATTCACATAGAAAACTGCTGTTTTAAATTACAATAATATTTCACAATTTTTACTGTATTTTTGATCAAATAAATGCAGGTTTGGTGAGCAGAAGAGATCCTGATGCAGTGAACTGTTGAATTTTGAGTCTGAATCTGTTTTATAACACACTGTTTGTGTTGCGCTTTATATAAACCTCTGGCCTTGAATTCAGTGAACCTTATTTAAGGACTGTATTGTACTTTAGATATGTCGTATCGGCTTGTCTCGTCCTCGTTGCCCGTCTAGACTCTGTGTTTGCTTCTAATGCTCAGATAATGTAGGTCTTTGAGGGTCATTTCACATAAACAAGCTTCAGATTTCACTTCACTCAGGAGTTTCTTCAGAAGAGCGTCTCACGTCGGGTTGAGTTTGCTGGTTTAGTGCTGGAAACTCAAAATATTTATGCCTAAATTTAAGATTTATACATTTGAATTGCATATATCATTTTCATCCATTTGGATTTAGACAGTTTTAACATAAACAAACTAATAAACTAATAATCTGACACAGGTCAGATTTCTTCACTCAGAAAGTCATATCACTGTCTATAAGATTCAATCACGCACTTAAATACGGTTGTCAATCCAGAAACTTTGCAATGTTTGGTTAGCAGCATGAAAAGTATATATACACAAAAAGCAAGCAAAGATTACGGCGTCAGGATGTTCGTTAACAGTATAACGCTGCTCACGTATTTCGAACTTCTTTTTACCCCAAAGCAAAGAATGAAACAGAACTTCGCCATGAGTATATCGAAGCTGGACTCTGCAGTTCTCCATACGGTGTGATGTGATGCTCATCTGTTGTCCTTTCAGCCGCTGTATTAGATGGAGTCTGAGACTCTTTCATCCTGCTCTTCTCGTCTGATTGCTGCTTTGATCCTGGAGTGGCTGACATGAGCCGCTCTCGTGTTTCCAGACCCGGAGAAACGGGATCAGGGTTTCGGTGATGGAGCCACGGTCACAAACCAGTTTGTGTGTTTCTGTGCACTGCAAAAAATGACTCTTTCTTAATATCTGAAGTCAAAAAAGTTGATCAAAATCAAGTGAGTTTTTGTTTAAAACAGCAAATATTTGCCAATGGGGTGTGTGTGTGTGTGTGTGTGTGTGTGTGTGTGTGTGTCCAGAGTCTCCTGGCTTTATTGAACATGAAGATGTTTAACCTCTCAAAAAATGTCAAAACAAACCTGACTCTGGGCCTGCGGTTCATCACGCGTGTTGTTGAGGAAGGTTTTGTGTTTTGTGCCGGTGTGTGCTGTTGTATTGAGAATGTATTTGCCTGAAAGCATTTCTTACAAAATATCATGAATATCAAATTCTCTTTTACATTCTGCTTGTTTAAACGTCTGTTTTTTCATTGTGTTTGTGTCCAGGTACCATCAGGCTCTTTAGAGGCACATGATGCACGGTAAAGACATTAATAGTGTTTTATTTCCCTCACAGAGCCCATGCACGGCCCACGACAGCTGAAAGTGGTGGACATCAAGTCACGTCAGGTGACGGTTCGCTGGGAGCCTTTCGGCTACAACGTGACACGCTGTCACAACTACAGTCTGACGGTGCAGTACCGCGCCAGAGGAGGCGGGAAGGAGGAGAGCAGGGAGGTGGCATCTTACACCGGCCAGAGCTCCGCCCCTCAGCACACCATCCATAACCTCACGCCCTACACCAACCTCAGCGTCAGAATAGTGCTGCGCAACCGCGAGGGCGTCAAAGAAAGTCCTGAGATCCACGTTCAGACAGATGAAGATGGTGAGTTCTGTTTCTCAACCACCTGGCAACCTCATATTAACTGCCTCGAATGTGACGGATCGCTGTAGATCAAGCGGCACGTGAACCGATCATCTCTTCCTCTTTACTACTAGTTATAGCACCGAATAAACATGAATGAACATCAGAAGGTATGTTGTTTCAGCCGCAGAAAGATGTCAGTACACCATTTATTAAGTTAAAGTCCACCGACGTTAATCTACTAACTCTACTGTCTGGTTTAATTGTTGGACAAAATCCCGGATAGCAACGGGGGCACAAAATATCAGAGTTATGATTGGCTAGATTGCATGAATCAAACTCCCGCGAAGGGTGAATTTTTCGGAAATTACTAGTGATCCAATTTTTTATATCAACTATGCATTCCATTTGTTTTGTGAATTGGTATGTTTCATCGGGCTGTGAAGAAATATAGAGTTGAGTATCATCAGCGTAACAGTGAAAACTAGCCCCATGTTATCTAATGATATCTCATAAGGGTTGCATGTACAGGATGAAAAGCAATGGTCCTAGTACTGAGCCTTGTGGTACTCCATACAGTCATTGTTGCTGTGTTGTTGGGAAATGTCTGAATTTGTTGAAGCTGTATTTCTCATTAATTTAACCACTGTATAAAATAAGTACCTAGGGTTGTGTTTGTTACCTAGCAACCTCCTAGTAACCACCCAGAATTCCCTTGCAACCTCCTTGTAACCACACAGAACACCCAAGTAACCTAGTATCCACACAAAATGCCCTAGCAACCTCCTAGTAACCACCCGGTACACCACGTTCAGACGGATGAAGATGATGTGTGTATCTTTTCAGAAGCTGCATCTAAATTGGTATTCAGATATATTTATAGACCAAAACAGCTTGGTTACAAAATTCATCAAAATATGACAGACATGTTCTTGACAGTTTTTTCGCCCATATAAGTCCCACTAGAAATCCCACTATTTATTCTCTAAATCTTTAGAGATCTTTAGCGAATTCTAGATCTAGAGCTTTAGCATCTGTGTCCTAAAAACCACTCATCTGAAGAACCTCTGAAACATAAAGAACTGTATTAATCCACAAAGAAACATGTAGCAACTGAATAACCTGATATATGCACAAATGGTTCTTGAATAGAAGAGGTTTCTTTTGCTGTATCTGAGGAACCATTGAAGAACCTTTAAGTTCATCCCCACCACATGGCTGTAAAGTGTCTTTAGTACTATATCGCCTCTGTATTTAGATGAAGAGCCCATTATATCAGGTACTGGAGTGAATGAGCTGCTCAAATACTCCACTGGATAATTTTCATCTTATTTCACATGTTCCTAAGGGTGAATTTCTTCCAGCACTGACATTTAGCTTGAATGTCTAATTGCGTCCCCCATTAGCAGAGCTCTTCTGATGGAATAAACATGATTTTTTGTTTCCTGAGATCGGCAACCTTTATAAATAATTAGACACCTGGGCCGCATCTCGACTGGATGTTAAACACACACGCGCTCTTTGTTCTTGTTCAGAGTCAGTGTCAAGTGAGACAGACTGGAGTAACGTTCCTGCGAGAGGATGAAACGATAAACAAATGAGTAATAATCTCTCACAGGCACACAAACGTTTTTGTAGGAGGAGAAGATGAACGTCATTGTGTGTTTCTGAGAATTTATGGCTTGAAAACAATGGCTTTTAGAACAATAATTTGTTTTAAATCACAGTTACTTATTAATAACTATTAAAAATATATAAAACCTTTCAGAGTACAGGCAGTCAGCTTGAGACTTGTTTTCCTCATCAGCTGCCATTGATTTCACATTGATTGATTTAAATGTAACAAAATATTACAGCTACAGAACATGCATATAAAGAGCTGTTGTTGTTGCTGTGCTTTGATCCTTTGTGTTATCACTTCCTGTCAGTGCCGGGTGAAGTTCCTCTGGATTCTATCCAGGCCAGTGTGTACGAGGAGAAGATCTTGCTGAAGTGGAGAGAACCGGCTCAGACCTTCGGCATCATCACTCAGTATGAGGTAAACACACACATCATGACTTCACACTTCTGTTTCTCAGCCACCCTAGTAACAACCTGGCAACCTCATAGTAACTGCCTCGAACGTGTCGTGACGGATCACTGTAGATCAAGTGGCACGTGAACCGATCATCTCTTCCTTTTTACTACTAGTTATAGCACTGAATAAACATGAATGAACATCAGAAGGTATGTTGTTTCAACCGCGGAAAGATGTCAGTACACTCCATTTTTCAATTTCAAGTCCACCGACATTAATCTACTAACTCTACTGTCTGGTTTGATTGTCGGATAGCAGATAGCAATGGGGGCACAAAATATCAGAGTTATGATTGGTTAGATTGCCTGAATTTAGTAGTAGGAAATTACTAGTGATCCAATTTTTTATATAGACTATGCATTCCGTTCCTTTTGTGAATTGATATGTTTCATCAGGCTGTGAAGAAATATAGAGCTGAGTATCATCAGTGTAACAGTGAAAACTAGCCCCATGTTATCTAATGATATCTCATAAGGTTAGCATGTACGGGGTAGAAAGCAATGGTCCCAGTACTGAGCCTTGTGGTACTCCATACAAGTTATTGCAGCTGTGTTGTTGGGAAATGTCTGAATTTGAAGCCCTATTTCTCATTAATTTAACCACTGTATAAAATAAGTACCTAGGGTTGTGTTTGCTACCTAGCAACTCCCTAGTAACCACCCAATACACCCTAGCAACCTCCTAGTAACCACCCAAATGTCTTTGCAACCACACAGCAACCTCCTAGTAACCACACAGAACACCCAAGTAACCTAGTAACCACACAAAATGCCCAGCAACCTCCTAGTAACCGCACAAAATACCCTAGCAACCACCTAGCAACCATCCGGTACACCCTAGCAACTTTGCGAGTAACCACTGAAAACGCCCTAGGAACCACCTTGCAACCTCCTTCCCAGTAACCACATTAAATGCCCTAGTAACACCCTGGCAACCACCCACAACACCTCAGCATAGCAGTGATGAGTTTTGCACAAACATGCCATTCAGAAAATACATTTTTAGTAAATCTATTTTAGTCGTTTCAGAGATTCAGCTTGAGGAATTCTTCACGGTTTTAAGCATCTTGGCATTGACAGATTATCTCATGTTTGTTTTAGCAGGAAGAGCGCTTTACCTAGTTGACCGTTACTAGAGACACTGGCTGGAAACAAGATGATCCATCAGTCCTGAACTCTGTGTGTGTGTGTGTGTGTGTGTGTGTGTGTGCGCTACAGACAGTCAGACGGGACTAACCGTAGACTCAATTGTCCATGAGCCCGTTGTGACGTCCTGCCTTTGATTTGACAGTATCAAAGAGTTCAAACTGAGACTCTCTGACGGGCCGTGATATCAAAAGGACAGTTTGGGCTTTTTTCTCTTATCAAGGGAACCTGGTCCTTCCTTTCCTTCCTCTCTCGCTCTCTCTCTCTGATTCCAGATATTCTGCTGCTCTTGTAAATTTCCAGTGAGATTTCACGTCCTCAGATTCTCCGTTCCCGACCTGCACTCGATGACGTCAGTCAGATGTTCGCACATCTCCAGTCTCTCAGTCCATGGAATGATTTAAATCTAATAGCTGTGTGGAGTTCAGGAAAAACAACAGAAAATCTCAACATCATAAAGTGTTTGGAGTACGCCGCTTCATTAATGCCGCTCATCTTCAGTGTAATGAACAAAACCCTACAAATATGAGAAGCAAGACACTTTCCCTTTCGAACTCCTGCTCTGATCCGTCAGAAGCACGGATGTTGTTATCGATTTCTTTATTTATTTATCGCTGGCTGATAATTGAAAAGAGCCTTGAAGCATTTCAGATATAATAGAGTCTATTTGGTGGAACTCAAAGGAATCATTTGTTCGGTCGACACTGATGTTAACATGCGTGTTTGTGTTCACAGATCTCGTATAAAGCCGTCAGCTCCTTCGACCCAGTGCTGGATCTGTCTAACCAGAGCGGGAAGGTGGTGAAAATGGGGAATGAAACCAGCCACGTGTTCTTGGGTCTCTACCCCGGCTCCACGTATTCCTTCACCCTCAGAGCGAGCACCGCTAAGGGCTTCGGGCCGCCCGCCATCACACAGGCCACCACCAAGATCTCAGGTCTGGATCACCAGTTCAGTCCAATCAAGTTTCAAAGTCCCTTCAGTGGGAGTTCTTCTCTATATCAGTGTTTCTGAACTCCTGAAACGCCTCCATTGTAGTCTTGAGTTTTCTTCACAATATTCCTCATTTAAATAATTCATATGCAGAATAAAGGGGCGGGGCCTGGTTGAGTTAGTTAGTAATGTGTTGAAACTGGAGGTTACAGTAAGGGGCGGGACATTTCCCAAACACCAATCACAACACACCGCTCCAGCCGACCAATCAGAGCACATTGTGCTTTTCAGAAGGAGGGGCTTCATAGGGACGGGAACAAGACTTTGTAAAAGGGCATAAGATGGGCTCTTTAATACAAAGAAAGACAGAAACTCAAAATATTATGTTAGCTGAACAACATAAGTGAGTTTAAGTTGATTTAACAGAAGAAAAAAAGTTTTTTACAGGAAGCTGGGCCACTAGTTTTTTCACCATCTAGCCGATTACTCCATCAGAGGAATGAAATAAACGGGTGCAAAGACATCTGCATTTGTGTCATAACTCTAGTGATTGGAGTTACTGTTTCAAATCTTTTGAATGGTTCGGCTTCCTTGTGTGTTTGCAGCTCCGTCGATGCCGGCGTACGATCAGGAGACGCCTCTGAACCAGACGGACAGCAGCGTTACGGTCGTGCTGAAACCCGCTCAGAGCCGCGGAGCTCCTGTCAGGTATGATTACAGCTGATCTGGTCTCAGAAGCAGGGAATTTCATCATCGATACCAATTTCTATTAAAAAAAAAAAAAAGCCAGATGGTTGCCAGAATAATTCTGTAAAAATACAGTAAACATATTCACAGATTTTAATATATATTTAAATTTGATGGTTTTAAACTGTAATTTAACAACAAAAAAGATTACATAACCAGTAAATCCAGCAGCGCTTTTAAGCAAGTTTAATGCTTCGTTCTTCCCTTGTATTGAAAACATTAAAAAATATATAAAATATTTTCCTCATATTTTGATGGTTTAATCAAACTTGTAGAAGAATATATATATATATATCCCCTCCAGACGTCACTTTTGGACACTGGCTGTTAATTGGCTAACAGTAGCATTTTTACAGTTCAAATTCCGATCATATTTTACAGTGTTTGTGAACGGAAGCAAAATCAAGCACAGCTGAGTGAGTGCGAGGAAGTTTTTCATGGTATTTTTCCTCCTGTATTGTTTGTGGATTCCTCCGAGTGAGAGTCATTCTTTGAAGCGGAGAACAAAGTGTGTGTGAGGCTTCAGAGCTCGTCCCTGAACCGCTTTCATGTGTTTCTCCTGACTGTGTCACCGCGGCCCCTGAATGTCCCCGCGCTCGCAACCAACACTGCAAACACAATCACCTGCTGCCATTAGTAAACGCCACACGTTACTCAGGTGAACGGGTCCGGCTCTTATTTCTGCCCCAAATCAAAAGGAAAATACTAATTGCGTTCGGTAAATGAAGATTTCTGGATTATTTTCATGATATTTAAAATATGAAGCAGAAACTGTGCTCGTCTTTTCTTCCCTATTGTGCCGTATATCTGAGTGAAACGCTTCTCAAACAAGAACAAATGTAGGGCGGGGCTTGATTTTGTCTGTGGGGAATTGATTGGATGGGTGTGGTTTGCTATTGGTGGATCTCATGTGAGTGACAGGTTGCCCCACCCTCATCATCAGAGAAGAGAAGAGATGCTGCAAGAGAGAGAAGATATTCTGATTCAAGATTACCAGGAACATGAATTTAACACAATAATGATGTGATTTGTATAATAATAAGTTATATATATGACCTAACATGAAAAAATAAAGTCCAGTGATGCAAACTACAAATTTCACTGGTTTGAATTGAAAATATAGTCATTTACATCATTTACATCATCCATGTAGTTCATAACTGAATGTATCAAGACAAGAAACATGAACTAAGCCGTTTTTGGCATATTAGGCATAGATTAAGAGTGAATATGTGCGTATTTTAAAAGAAAAATAATATTTGCAAATACTTTACAATAAATTCTCGTTCTTTCTGTTTCACTGTTCTCTTAAATCCCTATAAATCCTTTTCATTTAAAATATTTAAATAATTTAAAAAATTTAAATGAATAGTTTAGTCCTCCAATGTCAAAAACATGCTTACGGCCTTGAATTTAAATCTTTATATAATGATGAAATATAAGCTAGACGTGTTTTTGATGTTTAAGGGTTCATTCGCTCTAATATTTGTTTGTCTTGTGAAGGTTTGTGTGTCCGTTTGATTCACAATCACAGTCAAAACATCAGTATTTACTGCTGCATGTTTAATAAGAACCGGATAAAGCTGTAACATCTTCGGCATAAGAATATTATATTACAAAGCGCTGGTTTAATATTGGATATCCCGGGACGGACGCTCGACTGTACGCCGCGCAAATAACCGCAGTAAATTACAGTGGTGTTTACCGCAGTAATCTCTGCTGGATTACACCGCCAGCTCCATCATTTAATCTGATCTGATCTGATCAAATCATGTTTTTACCTCTTCAACAAGATTGGAAAATAGGAAAAGCAAGATTTGATTATTGTGATCCGCGTCTAATCTCCCGGTCTGTGATTGTGTTTCTCCGTGTTTTCAGGAGACGAGGCCGCTGGTCATTATGACGGGCTCTGATGCACTTCTGATTAGTGCTTTAATCACGTTATGATGTGTCTTTTAGCTTGCTAGGGTCAGAGGTCAAACGTAGTGTCATGTGACAATTAACCAAGAGCATCTGATCTGACTAACGATGTGAACAGGTTCATTTGAAGCGTTCACATGAATCTCAAACCCCTGCAGTGTGAAGTGTTTTTATTTTAGCTCAAGTGGAAACACTCTGTGTAATAATTATGGATTCTGAGCATTATTACAAGTAAAAGACATTTCCGTGAGGATTACTGACAGAAGACGGTCCTGAAATCAGTCTAGTGTTTGTGGTTGTTTGTAATCAAACCGTGTGATTAGCTGCAGGAGAATACGGCGGCAGACGCTCAAGCGCTCGACAGCAGATGTTTGCCATTGATACCGGCCTGAAGAAACACATCAAATGACACCAGAGCTTTGAAAGAAACACAACAAAAGAGATTAAACAAAGAAAAGAAACAGTCCCGCCACCAAGAGTTAAAGAAATCAGACATTTGATGTATTATTTTTTTGTGCAATTAGCAATCAGAAACATAAATCCACCCACACACACGCACATTTGCTCAAACACAAATTGGCTGTGACATGTAATCTCTGTGACAACACACACACACACACACACACACGATGGGAACATTCGTGTCCGGAGGGGACTCGTGTGGCGTTGGCTTTGAGAGGATTACTGATCTGTCTCGCAGTCGTGCAGTGATTGAAACGGCTGCACAAACGCCTCAAGACCATTCCAACCCAAAATGCATGTTTACAACAGCGAGAAACATTCACTGTTATCAGTTACACCATTCTAGCTGCTTTAGCCATGAACACAGTGACACACATTATTTATATTATTATATATATATAAATAATCGATCTGGCATAACATTATGAGCACTGACAGGTGAAGTGAATAGCACTGATCATCTCTTCATCACAGCACCTGTTAGTGAGTGGATATATTAGGCAGCAAGTGAACATTTTGTCCTCAAAGTTGATGTGTTAGAAGCAGGAAAAATGGGCAAGTGTAAGGATTTGAGCGAGTTTGAACAAGGCCAAATTGTGATGGCTAGACGACTGGGTCAGAGCATCTCCAACACTGCAGCTCTTGTGGGGTGTTTCCGGTCTGCAGTGGTCAGTATCTATCAAAAGTGCTCCAAGGAAGGAACAGTGGTGAACCGGAGACAGGGTCATGGGCGGCCAAGGTGGAGAGCAAAGGCTGGCCCGTGTGGTCCGATCCAACAGATGAGCTACTGTAGCTCAAATTGCTCAAGAAGGTGTCAGAATACACAGTGCATCACAGTTTGTTGCGTATGGAGCTGCAGACCAGTCAGGTGACCATGATGACCCCTGTCCACCGCTGAAAGAGCCAACAGTGGACACGTGAGCATCAGAACTGGACCACGGAGCAACTGAAGAAGGTTTCCTGCTGGGAAACCTTGGGTCCTGCCATCCATGTCGATGTTACTTTGACACGTACCACCTACCTAAGCATTGTTCAGACCATGTACACCCTTTCATGGAAACGGTATTCCCTGGTGGCCTCTTTCAGCAGGATAATGCTCCTGCCACAAAGCAAAAATGGTTCAGGAATGGTTTGAGGAGCACAACAACGAGTTTGAGGTGTTGACTTGGCCTCCAAATTCCCCAGATCTCAATCCAATCAAGCATCCGTGGGATGTGCTGAACAAACAAGTCCGATCCATGGAGGATTCACCTCACAACTTACAGGACTTAAGGCAGGAACACACCAAGCTGACGATCAGCCATCGGACAGTTTTTGTTCGTCGGCTGACCAAGTTTTCTCAGTGTGTTCCACACCGTTGGCTGAAGTTGGTCCTCGTCTGCTTTTTGTTCCGCCGATTTGACATGTCGAATCGTCGTCGGTCCGTCGGGCCATCTGATCATTCTGATTGGATGTTCAGCTACTGCCACCTGCTGGTACGGAAAGGCATTTCATCTTACGCAGGCACAGAACGGACGTGCTACTTGGCCGTCAGCTGTCGAGCGTCGGTTTGGTGTGTCGGGGCAACTTTGGACCCAGACGCTGCCGACGTGAGTCCATGCCTCGACGGGTCACGGCTGTTTTGGCAGCAAAAGGATATTCGTAACACAATATTAGGAATATTTCATATCTAACAACAATTGTATCACACTGCAAAAAATTTTAATTAGTCTTCTTGCCTTGTTTTTTCCAGTTAAAATGTCTAAGAATCCTTGAAACAAGATTCAGCTAATATTTTGTCTTTAATGTGTTTCTTTTGTCTCACTGCACTGGCAGATTTTTTTTTTTTCCCAAGTACAAACAAATAAAAAAACCTGCAGTGAGACAAAAATACACACATATTGAGGATACAGGCTATGAAAACAATATTGTATACTGCTGCTCAAGTACATTTATCTTGCTTTAAAGGTGCACTGCAAAAAAAAAAATGGTGTTCTTCCTCAGTATTTCTGACTTGTTTTCCAGCACAAATTCTTAATTCAAGATACATTTACTGGAGAAGCAAAATGACTGAAGATATTAAGTCTTGTTTCTAAAAAAAATAATATCAAAGTTTATGATTAAAACAAGAACAAATATCTGCCAATGGGGTCAGAAAAATAATCTTAATTCAAAGGGAAAACAAGACAAAAATACTAAGGAAGAACATATTTTCTGCAGTGAGAGAGAGAGAGACAAACATTTCAGGTTCAGGTGCTCATGCGTCTGTAATCAGACCGACAGAAAGCCTGCATCACTCCATCATACGGGCTCACACAGAGACAGACGCTTGTTTTCTTCTCCAGCTGAGGAGAGACCATCGCTCTTACAGGTCACTCTCCAGTCGATGGTCAGTCAATCCTCCATAAGTGTTATCCGTGGCGATGGGTGGCTGGCCGGACTGACGATCTCTAATTGGTGTCAGTTAGATGTGCCTGAATCCAGAGCGACAGCAGCGGGCCGCGTCTGATCCCACAGTGCAGACAAACACAGCTGAAGCCCTTTACAAGAAATGCTAAGATATAAAAGTCATGATACATGATTTGATATTCTTACAAGAAAAGGTTCTTTATGGAAGCTTAAAGGGTTCTGTCAGGCGCTTCATATATAGAACCTTTTAAGGGTTCCATCATGGGATCATTCATTTATGCATTTAGTTTTAATTAATTCATTTTGTTTTAATTCATTTTCAGTTTGAATTACAATTTATGAATTTAACAGCTCAAACACAGAGCTAAAAAACGAAAATAACCATTTAATATAAAAGTATTATGCAATCATTTAAGACATTTATCCTTAAATAGAATTTTGTTTGGAATAAAGTGTTCTTTAAAATTAAGTAAAAGAACCCTAGAGTTCTATATAGAACCTTTTTTGGAATAAAACGTTCTTTAAAATGGAGTCAAGAACCCTAGAGTTCTATATAGAACCTTTTTGGAATAAAGTGTTCCTTAAAATTAAGTAAAAGAACCCTAGAGTTCTATATAGAACCTTTTTTGGAATAAAGCGTTCTTTAAAATTGAATCAAGAACCCTAGAGTTCTATATAGAACCTTTTTTGGAATAAAACGTTCTTTAAAATTGAATCAAGAACCCTAGAGTTCTATATAGAACCTTTTTTGGAATAAAGGGTTCTTTAAAATGGAGTCAAGAACCCTAGAGTTCTATATAGAACCTTTTTTGGAATAAAACGTTCTTTAAAATTGAGTCAAGAACCCTAGAGTTCTATATAGAACATTTTTTTGGAATAAAACGTTCTTTAAAATTGAATCAAGAACCCTAGAGTTCTATATAGAACCTTTTTTGGAATAAAACGTTCTTTAAAATTGAATCAAGAACCCTAGAGTTCTATATAGAACCTTTTTTGGAATAAAGGGTTCTTTAAAATGGAGTCAAGAACCCTAGAGTTCTATATAGAACCTTTTTTGGAATAAAACGTTCTTTAAAATTGAGTCAAGAACCCTAGAGTTCTATATAGAACATTTTTTTGGAATAAAACGTTCTTTAAAATTGAATCAAGAACCCTAGAGTTCTATATAGAACCTTTTTTGGAATAAAGGGTTCTTTAAAATGGAGTCAAGAACCCTAGAGTTCTATATAGAACCTTTTTTGGAATAAAACGTTCTTTAAAATTGAGTCAAGAACCCTAGAGTTCTATATAGAACATTTTTTTGGAATAAAACGTTCTTTAAAATTGAATCAAGAACCCTAGAGTTCTATATAGAACCTTTTTTGGAATAAAACGTTCTTTAAAATTGAATCAAGAACCCTAGAGTTCTATATAGAACCTTTTTTGGAATAAAGGGTTCTTTAAAATGGAGTCAAGAACCCTAGAGTTCTATATAGAACCTTTTTTGGAATAAAACGTTCTTTAAAATTGAGTCAAGAACCCTAGAGTTCTAAATAGAACATTTTTTTGGAATAAAGCATTCTTTAAAATTGAATCAAGAACCCTAGAGTTCTATATAGAACCTTTTTTGGAACAAAGCGTTCTTTAAGCCTGGTTTCTCCCAAGGTTTTTTTTCTCCATTTAACACCTGTTTGCCATCTGATGTCACCTGTTGGAGTTTGGGTTCCTTGCCGCTGTCGCCTTTGGCTTGCTTAGTTGGGGACACTTGATATTTGATATTGAACAGTGTTTTGATCTGCCTGCATTGACACCATTGTATGCGAACTGAACTGAGCTTAATGATGATGTCACTGTTTACTCCAGTGCTGATATAGAAAAATTAACTAAATTAATATCTATTGATTCTTACATCGGAATGAATCAATACTGAATTTACTTAAGATGGATAATGACACCATTTTCTTTAAGAGCTGCTGTGCAGCCAAAATTATATACCAGTTATCACTGTAAAGCTGCTTTGACACAATCTGCATTGTAAAAAGCGCTATATAAATAAAGGTGACTTGACTTTAAAATTGAGTCAAGAACCCTAGAGTTCTACATAGAACTGAAGTTGTTGCATTCCATTCGACTTGGAACCTTTTTGTTTTAAACTGCTTTTGGTCAGTTTTTGCAGTAAATACCTGTGAATGAAGTGTAGGTTTAGGGTACGGATGGGTTTAGGTGCTTCAAAATATCTATGAAAGTATAAATATTTATAAATTCATTTCCACTCTCACAAATGCATGCAAAGAATTAAATGTGTCTTGATCTGATTCATTAGACAAACAACTGAAAGCAATGGAGTACCTGCACGTCGAAAAATGATGCTAAAGGGTGTTAAAAAGTGTGACGAGTTGTGAGTGAGAACATGTTTTTTACAGTGTAATATTAATAACTGGAATGTTATTATAAAGTGTTCCCATGTTTCCTCCTCTTCTCTCTTTGCTCAGAAACCCTCATCATCCTGGTTTTCTCATTTTCTTTCCGTCCGCGCTCGTGTCTGGCACTGCCTGGGATGAAGCTGTCAGGTCACTCTGCCGTTAGAGGTTTTAATTAATTAGTTTAAGGCGCTCTGGGAGTTATTGTGCGGAGCCGCTGCAGTCGGCGACAGTTTGCCAGAGTTTTTCGTGGAGACCCGAACAACTCCAGCACTTCCTGTGAGAAAACGGGCTGATGTGATCGATGCGGACAACTCATCAGAGCTACTTAATTACACATTAGCTGCATATTTCTTTTACAGATGGTGTGCAAACAAGCTCATTAAACATCCAGATCTCCTCGAAAGTCTCTTTTTAGGTCCCGAAATTATGTACTGGAGTCGAACGGGCCACCGAACACGGTTTGTTATGGTGACAGAGTTTAACCCTCCGAATGCATTACAAACTTTATACACCTTTTGCATTCCCAGGTCCGGTTGGATCCTGTGGAACATAAGCGTACAAGAACAAATAAAGTTTATTTTTCTGACCCCATAGGCAGATATTTGTTTTTATTTTAAACACAAACTCGCTCTCAAATGTGTAATTGCAAACTATAAATGTTCAATTTGACCCCTGATGACGATCAGCTCCTTTTATTTGTTGAGAATAAAATGAATTTAATTTCTGATGACTTTCAGGCTCTACTTTGCGTTGCATTTGCTGAAATTGTCTGCTCGCTCTTTGAAGTGCCCTCTCCGTATCAAGGTTACTTTCGCGATGATTTAGTTTCACACTGATGTAATTAACAACAGCGAGCGTCTCTGATCATGTGTGGCGCGTCAGATGAAAGCGTCATAAGAAAGTAGGTGGGTCGGTGGCGAACGGATCCATCGCTGCCGTCGGCGGCCTCCGTTTCGCCCTGCGGCCGTATTCGTGCCGCACACATCCGCGCTGACAGCGCTCACATTCACACACATGTCAAGAAAGACCTTCTTTTCTTCTCTCAGAAATAAAGCTGAATTTATGCGGAATAATAAGTGGGATGATGGGCAAACGGATCCTCCGTTTCCACAGTAACAGAAGGAAGAGGGACATTACCGGGTTCAGATGTGGAAATTGGTTCCTGTGCTGCCCGTCTGCAGGTCTCATCCCATTACACACCTGCTTCAGCCACACACACACATATAGATCACATTATAGCACTTCTAGATGCCCTTTGGAGCATGAATATGAAGTTAAAAACAGTTGGTAACACTCTACAATTAAAGTTTTTCTCCATCTTCCTGTTTCTTCAGTGTGTAATGTTGCTGTTTGAGCATGAAAAAGGTCAACAAGTTCTTCTCTAGACCAGTGTTTCTGAACTCCTGAAACTCCTCCGTTGTAGTCTTGAGTTTTCTTCACAGTATTCCTCATTTAAATAATTCATGCGCAGAATAAAGGGGCGGGGCCTGCTTGAGTTAGTCAGTAGTGTGTTGAAACTGGCGGTTCTGGTAAGGGACAGGACATTTCCCAAAATCTCATTATTTCTGTTAGCATGTTATCAAGTTTTATATTTCCAGAGAATTAGTGCATTTTACACACACACACACACACACACACGTCTCTCTTTCTCTTTCGTTCATCTGTAATCAAGGTAGTCCTCCGGTGAGGCTGTGATTTGCTCTTTGACCTCTGAACTTTGACCTCAGTGTGAGATCAGGTGCTAATTAACTTCCCCTCTCACCTGCGCTGTCTCTCATTGGCTTAAATAATTTATCACATATTTCATCTCCAAACTGAAGCGCTGGCAGAGATCACCTTTACCCAGCATGCCGTAGGGTGGTAATGTATTATCATGCAGCCGAGCAGCTCATTCAATAATGTCATAGAATTTATTTCCACTCTGACTATTTCACACGTAATTCAGACATAACTGAAAATGACGTCTCAAACTGAAGGAGAGAGAGAGTGTGTTTTGTTAATGTTGGAGGCATCTAATAACTTTATGACTGTATATTACACTTTATTCTCTCCAAACCCCTCCAAATGTGCAAATGATTGACAGGCAAAGACTGATTGTGATTGGCAAAAGAGCCACAGGCCACTCCCTTTTGTGGGATGAATGGATGGATGGATGGATGAATGTATATTTAGGGATGAATATTTATGGATGGATGGATGGATATTTAGGGATGGATGGATATTTAGGGATGGATATTTAGGTAGGTACGGATGGATGGATGAATGAATGAATGGAGATTTAGGGATGGATGGATGAATGAATGGATATTGATGGATGGATGGAGGGATGAATGGATGGAAATTTAGGGATGGATGGATGAATGGAAATTTAGGGATGGATGGATGGATGAATGGATATTTAGGAATGGATGGATATTTAGGGATGGATGGATGGATGGATATTTAGGTAGGTACGGATGGATGGATGGATGGATGAATGAATGGATGGAGATTTAGGGATGGATGGATGAATGAATGGATATTGATGGATGGCTGGATGGATGGAAATTTAGGGATGGATGGATGGATGAATGGATATTTAGGGATGGATGGATGGATGGATGGATATTTAGGGATGGATGGATGGATGGATGGAAATTTAGGGATGGATGGATGGATGAATGGATATTTAGGGATGGATGGATATTTAGGTAGGTACGGATGGATGGATGAATGAATGGATGGAGATTTAGGGATGGATGATGAATGAATGGATATGGATGGATGGATGGATGGATGGATGGAGGGATGAATGGATGGAAATTTAGGGATTATGGATGGATGAATGGATATTTAGGGATGGATGGATGGATGAATGGATATTTAGGGATGGATGGATGGAAATTTAGGGATGGATGGATGGATGAATGGATATTTAGGGATGGATGGATATTTAGGGATGAATGGATGGATGGATATTTAGGGATGAATGGATGGATATTTAGGGATGGATGGATGGATGGATATTTAGGGATGGATGAATGGATGGATATTTAGGGATGAATGGATGGATATTTAGGGATGATGGATGGATATTTAGGGATGGATGGATGGATATTTAGGGATGGATGGATGGATGGATATTTAGGGATGGATAGATGGATGGCTATTTAGGGATGGATGGATGGATATTTAGGGATGGATGGATGGATGGATATTTAGGGATGGATGAATGGATGGATATTTAGGGATGAATGGATGGATATTTAGGGATGATGGATGGATATTTAGGGATGGATGGATGGATATTTAGGGATGGATGGATGGATGGATATTTAGGGATGGATAGATGGATGGCTATTTAGGGATGGATGGATGGATATTTAGGGATGGATAGATGGATGGATATCTCAGCGGATTGTTTTTCATATGTTTAATGAATCCACAGGAAAGGGCAGGCAGTGTGCAGGTTTGTAATTTCATTAACTACAGTATATTTATAAATGCAGCTTTTTATATTCACAGATAACCTTTTGCTAGCAAACCCAGACTTTATTACAGATTAACAAACCCAAAGGTCAGATTAGCATCAGTCAACATTCATTGCGCTAGCAGCTAGCCGCTCTCTCTGTCCCTCTGTAAATACCAGCGGCTTTAGTTTAGTTTAGTTTAGTTCAGTTGTGCGTTGAGTAAAGTGCATGTGAAGTGTATGAAACACAAGTCCTGTTTTTTGTCACGGTCACTTACCATCGACGCAGCGCTTTACCGTAGTCTCGCGGCGCTCCGGGGCTTCGCCGGCCCTTCCCGAAAAACTGACACAGAGAATTTATGAAGGGAGCATGAGAGGATGTTTGCCCTTTAAGTCCATAAATGATTAAACGGCAAACATGGGCGTCTTTGTGTTGTGGCAGTGCTAATTTATGAAGCCGCGCCGGGGTTCTTGTTCCTCCGGTGTGGGTGAATATTGGATCTGGAGAAGAAACCTCTTATAATGTCTAAGAGCCGGAGATGCCCGAGATGAAAGGAACGTCACCGCGAGAGATGGAGGATCCTGATGAATATGGTTATAGATCGTAGCAGCAATGCCAGGGATTTGTCAATAACTTTTAACAGAAGCATGTTATATCACACTGCAAAGAATGATGTTCCTCCTCAGTGTTTCTGTCTTGTTTTTCAGCACAAATATTGAAACATTCTTAAATCAAGATATATTTACTGGAGAAGCAAAATGACTGAAGATATTAAGTCTGGTTTTCTGAAAAATTTATGTCTTTTTTGCTAATTTATTATGATTAATAGTATCAGTTTCATTGTGGGTTTAATACAGCATGTTTCTCTCTCTCTCAGTGTGTATCAGGTGGTTGTTGAGGAGGAACGGCCGCGAAGGGCTCGTGGCGGTGAAGCTGAAATCCTCCGCTGTTATCCGGTGCCGGTTCACTACCAGAACGCCAGCAGTCTGAACTCACAGTACTACTACGGCGCTGAGTTCCCGTCCGCAGGCGTCCCCTCGCCGCAGCCCTTCACCATCGGAGACAACCGGACGTACAGCGGCTACTGGAACGCTCCGCTGCTCCCGCACAAGAGCTACAGCATCTACTATCAGGCCGTCAGCACGGCCAACGGGGTGCGTTCACTAGTCCTCTATAGTCAGCTTTATTTCTATAGTGCTTTATACAATACAGATTGTTTCAAAGCAGCTTTACACGGTTCGTAGAAGGTGCTTAAAGTGCTTGAATTTGACCATTTAAAATGTAAGTTCTGGAAAACCCTTGAAAAGTGCTTGAATTATTGAAAGATTATTTTTTCGATAAAACACAAATCTTTTCACACAAAATTAAAGCTGCAGCGCATCATAGATATAAAGCCATTTCGCATGGCTATGATGCTCATATATTTCCAAGTATATGATATAGCTTTCATTCTTCTGGTTAATCACATTTTCATGTAAAAAAAAATCAGTTTGAATAAGGAAAGCGTTAGCTTTATCATAGTATGGTTAAGGGGATTTCCCATGACTGACAGCGTCAGGTTCAGCTTCACCCCGAGCCGCTTTGCTTGTCAGTTGCTCCTTATAAATAATTTCCTTGTTTACAACCTTGCTTCTTTCCAAAATGAATCAGAGTTTTTTAATGAATTGTATACTAACTCCCTTGCCGCCACCTACTGGTTTAACCATGTAACCTGCACTATAGTCACTGATAAATCCCTAACATTGAAGGATTAGTTCACTTCAGAATTCAAATGTCCTGATAATTTACTCACCCCCATGTCATCAAAGATGTTCAGGTTTTTGAGGAAAACATTCCAGGATTTTTCTCCATATAGTGGACTTCACTGGGGTTCAACGGGTTGAAGGTCCAAATGTCAGTTTCAGTGCAGCTTCAAAGAGCTCTACATGATCCCAGACGAGGAATAAGAGTCTTATCTAGAGAAACCATCAACCATTTTCTTAAAAATATAAAAATTATATATTTTTTAACCACAAATGCTCATCTTGCACTGCTCTGTGATGCTCCACGCATTACGTAATCATGTTGGAAAGGTCACGTGTGACTTAGGCGGAAGTACCGCGGTAGGGTGAAAAACTCCATCTAATTTTCTACTCCAACTTCAAAATCGTCCGACATTGTTGTTTTACCTTTTCTTGTAAAGTGTGTTTGACTTAGTCTTTGCACTTTTGCTGGATCGGTACTTCCTCCTCCGTCACGCATGACCTTTCCAACATGATTACGTAATGCGTGGAGCATCACAGAGCAGTGCAAGACGAGCATTTGTGGTTAAAAAGTATATAATGTTTATTTTTTTTAGAAAATGACCGATGTAAATGACCGAAAAGACTCTTATTCCTCATCTGGGATCATGTAGAGCTCTTTGAAGCTCCACTGAAACTGACATTTGGACCTTCAACCCGTTGAACCCCAGTGAAGTCCACTATATGGAGAAAAATCCTGGAATGTTTTCCTTCATTTCTTTTCGACTAAAGAAAGAAAGACATGAACATCTTGGATGACATGGAGGTGAGTAAATTATCAGGACATTTTCATTCTGAAGTCAACTAATCCTTTAACATGCAGAACGTTTCTCAATGCTAAGTATACCAATATTATAATATAAAATATTATTTATAAACTTTGCATTTAATATTTATTATTAAATATGCTGTAAGTTGTATTTTGGATCCCTTATATCTGTTATTTAAGGGGAAAAAATCTTTAAAAAATAAACAATATTTTTAGTGCAAACAAAATATAATTAATTTGTAATTAGTTACAATGAGATGCTTTACATTTTACAAATAAAATCCTTTGTTTTCTTCTGTTATTACATCTTTTAAAAGGAATCAAATATGCCAAGTTTATGCCCTATTTCTATTTGCTCTTCTATGCACTGAAAATTCTAGGGCTTTGTTAATGTTCCCATACTTTAGGTTGCCACAGTCGTTGCATACATATTTTATTCATCTATTTACCTTTTTTTAGAATTTGAAAGATAATAAAAATATTGTTTGATAAGTGAGTTCTCTGATTGTAGTCCTTGAAAACGTAGAAAAAGTAGCGCTCGAAAAGACCTTCAAAGTCCTGGAATTTCAATTTACAGTATCTGTACGAACCCCGTAAGTAATAAACAGGAAAATAATGATCAGTGATGCAAATAGAATTTAGTTTCTGCTATAATTTGAATGTTGGTACAGTCAAATCAACAGTATTGCTGAATATTAAGTGTTCCCAACTAGGCGTTTAGATACACTAATTTTCATCAATCTAATTGAATCCAATCCAAATTTTCTTCCTCAGTATTTTTATCTTATATCTAAACATTCTGAGAAAAGAGAACCATTTTTTTGCAGTGTTGCATTTACTAAGAAAGTCACCGGACAGCTGGCTTCATTTATTGATGCGCCAAAGCCAATTTTAACTTGCATTTGGCTCTTGTTGAGTGTTAATTTGGGACCCTGTGGGAGAAACAGAAGAGTGTGAGGAATTCAGAGTCATGACAGCGAAAAACGCTTGAAGCCCCTCGATTAACAGACACATATTCACACGCGTCGAGTGGCTCTCCTCTGAAACCACAGCGGCCGGAGTCGATGAGGAAGGTAATTGTGGGTAAGAAAGAGAATAGAGGTGAAGAGGATCCCTCCGGACGCCTCAGCCTCGACCAGCGTCCTCAAACACACGCGTAAAAGGCCGTCAGGGAACGGCTTTGCCTGTAATCGTGCAGAAAAACACTTTGAGTGTCAGAGCGACACTTTTGAGTGTCATACATGACGGGAGACGCCCACCGCTCGCATTAACTCACTTTGACTTAATGCGTCTTGCTCTTTCTCACCTCTCGCGGTGCTTTTAAAGGAAACGCGCTGTTTAGATTGACAGTCGTGTTGCTCTAAAAGGCCGTGGAAGAGCTGCCGGCCGTAATTGATGTCCTAATTGACTGAGGATCTGTGTTTTAGCCTCCCTGATGGATTCAGACGGGCACTTACTGAGACGGCCCTCTATTCAAGACCTGTAATTCATTAAATCAGGCCTCGCGCTCTTAATGTTCTGCCTTTCAGATGCTAAATGCACATTTCTAGTTTGTAATAGCCATACGAGTGTTTGTTTACATTGTCGTGAGGCTCGTTCGTCAGGTCACGGGTCTTCATGTGTGTTCAGGTGTAGGTGGAAGTGTGGGTCTTTAGAAAAACACCAGCAGTGATGAAACGAACGTTCTCAAGGCTTTGACTGTTGTGTTGATACAGTCATGCTGGGAAATATTAAAGTTGCTACACTGCAAAAACAAAACTCTGTTCCTCCTCAGTGTTTCTGTCTCGTTTTGCAGCACAAATATCTAAACATTCTTAAATCAAGATACATTTACTGGAGAAGAAAAATGAGTTGTTTAATGAAAAATGTATCAAAAACACAAAGGTGTTGTGAAGGCGTTTAGAGAAGCCTAAAGGATGTAGTTTGAAAGCTCCAGCAGGTGTTAGTCTTTTGAAATGCTGTTTCTGTGCAATAACAGTATGTTGGCTTTGACAGGCATACTAAAAACACCAACAGTAATAAAGCAGAGGAAGGTGTTTGTGTGGCTCAGGACATTAGTTTGATTACAAGCAATAAAGTGAGTCGTGTTCCAGGTGCTCGGCTTCTGAACGCTCGCATACAGCATTCGTCTGAAATGCAGTTTTAATGCTGCAGCTGCTCAGCAGGCATAGAAAATACATCAGCACAAACATCAGTAGAGTCATGCAGCAGCAGACGGTGTTTCTGCTGACAGAAGTACATTGTTAGTTACTGCTGTCGGAAACAGACCGACTGCAGCTTCATCGGTGAACGTCACGCATGACACACGCTTATATTGTTCTACGTGATGCTTAGTGTAGGACTGTCAGTAGATTCATATCTATAATAATACTATTAAAATTATTATAATTATTAATAAATTGGGGACATAATAAATTATTATATATCTAAATAGTTTGTAAATATATACATGTGTCTATATATATATAATTATTTGTTTAATTGAGTCATTCAATATTTGTGTATCTATTTTTTCCAGGAGACGAAAATCGACTGTGTTCGTGTCGCTACCAAAGGTAGATATTCTGATTTATGCAAACAGCAATTACTTTCACAAATAAAATTTTGCATGTAATCAGCCTTGTGTTGAAGTCTGATTGAGAGCAGATGAACACTTCTGACTGAAACAGCTCACGTGCTGCTCTTGTCCAGTCGATGTTATTAACCTTGTAAATATGCAAATAAGAACATTAACCTAGAGTTAATTACTAACCCAGGTTAAAGTAAAAGCAAAGTGAAGTGCGAGACAGGATAACCTATGATGAGTCTTGCTGGTTTTACTGCATGGTTCTGGGTTCAGGTTTTTAGCTTGATGAGTAACTGCTCATTATCTCCTGTTTGTTTCTCTTCTGTCTTACACACACACACACACACACACACTCACACACACACTGATTCCGTCTCTGTCTTTCTGCATGCGTGTGGATCTTGTTCTTGCAGCTGCTATCTTGGTGACGCAGCTCACCACCCCTTACGTTCGCATCGCTCCGGCCGCTGGAGACAAACAGCTAACAGGTCAGACACTTACTCGCGTATGTGTTTGTGTGTGTGTGTGTGTGTGTGAGTGTGTATAATAATAGACCTCAAAATTGACCAGTGCATGAAAGAACAGTGTTTTGCCTGTAATGTCTCGCCTTAAACTATCTTCTGTATGACCTTTAACCTTGATCTCAGGGGCAGCGACACACAAACCCAACGCAGTGGAGCCGGAGAAACAGACTGACCACACGGTGAAGATCGCTGGAGTCATCGCAGGAATACTGCTCTTCGTCATCATCTTCCTCGGCATTGTGTTGCTCATGAAGAAACGGTAAGCACCTCAAACACACACAGCACTGAAGATGATCTGTTGCACTGATTTTACCGCGGTTAAGAGTGATGATACACTTAAGAAAGTGCCGCTGTTAACCAAAGTTTGGACACGTGACTGTTTTGATCTGAAGACCTCTCTAGACCATAACTCAACCAGACCTCTGTAGACCAGAACTCAATAGTACTTCTGTAAACCAGAACTCAGACCTCTGTAGACCAGAACTCAACCATACTTCTGTAGACCAGAACTCAACCATACTTCTGTAGACCAGAACTCAACCATACTTCTGTAGACCAGAACTCAACCATACTTCTGTAGACCAGAACTCAATCATACTTCTGTAGACCAGAACTCAACCAGACCTCTGTAGACCAGAACTCAACCATACTTCTGTAGACCAGAACTCAACCATACTTCTGTAGACCAGAACTCAACCATACTTCTGTAGACCAGAACTCAACCATACGTCTGTAGACCAGAACTCAGACCTCTGTAGACCAGAACTCAACCATACTTCTGTAGACCAGAACTCAGACCTCTGTAGACCAGAACTCAACCATACTTCTCTAGACCAGAACTCAACCAGACCTCTGTAGACCAGAACTCAACCATACTTCTGTAGACCAGAACTCAACCATACTTCTGTAGACCAGAACTCAACCATACTTCTGTAGACCAGAACTCAGACCTCTGTAGACCAGAACTCAACCATACTTCTGTAGACCAGAACTCAACCATACTTCTGTAGACCAGAACTCAACCAGACCTCTGTAGACCAGAACTCAACCATACTTCTCTAGACCAGAACTCAACCAGACCTCTGTAGACCAGAACTCAACCATACTTCTGTAGACCAGAACTCAACCAGACCTCTGTAGACCAGAACTCAACCATACTTCTGTAGACCAGAACTCAACCATACTTCTGTAGACCAGAACTCAGACCTCTGTAGACCAGAACTCAACCATACTTCTGTAGACCAGAACTCAGACCTCTGTAGACCAGAACTCAACCATACTTCTCTAGACCAGAACTCAACCAGACCTCTGTAGACCAGAACTCAACCATACTTCTGTAGACCAGAACTCAACCATACTTCTGTAGACCAGAACTCAGACCTCTGTAGACCAGAACTCAACCATACTTCTGTAGACCAGAACTCAGACCTCTGTAGACCAGAACTCAACCATACTTCTGTAGACCAGAACTCAACCATACTTCTGTAGACCAGAACTCAACCAGACCTCTGTAGACCAGAACTCAACCATACTTCTCTAGACCAGAACTCAACCAGACCTCTGTAGACCAGAACTCAACCATACTTCTGTAGACCAGAACTCAACCAGACCTCTGTAGACCAGAACTCAACCATACTTCTGTAGACCAGAACTCAACCATACTTCTCTAGACCAGAACTCAACCAGACCTCCGTAGATCAGAACTTTAATTGCATTCAAGCTTTACATTTTTTTTCAATGCATGCACACTCAAAACAATAAGAAACCTAATAAAGTATGAACTGCTTTTATTCAAGTTTTATTAGCATTACTGAATCAACCTGAATGCATTAATTTATACCAACAGAATAAATGTATATGGGTTAAATCGGGTAAAAATAGCTCTTTACTGTAACAATTGGAGGTCGTCACTTTTTACACTGCATGAATTCACTGGGAATTGAACCAGAAGAAACTACAGGAAGAAGTTCAGAGTTGTATAACAATTATTCTAACCTGGTCATTAATATTAATGAGGAATGAGTAGGTGTGTCCAAACTTTTCGTCTCATCTGCAGTCAGATCGGGACTTCGTCATTGTGTTATTGTGGAAAACCGCAGATCTCCAGGTTGTCTAGAGTTCAACTGCAGCTTTTAATAATAGATTTTCCTTACGATTTCCACCTGACCTTTAATCCGGCTCCATCCTCATTGTCTATGTGACACTGAATTATTAATCTAATTATGTTAATAAGCCCCATTAAAGCGCAGTGTAATGGCCTGATAAAGAGCCGTTCTCGCAGTGATCATCCTCCATCAAAAAATCATTCAAATCTCAGTAGATCAGGGATTCTGTGACACTCCTGTGAGCGCTTACTGTCTGTTTGCTCTAGACTTACACTGCTATATATTATATATATATAAACAGGCAGTTCAGGGGTCTCCAGATCACATGACCTGAGCTTGTGCATTTTTCAGTAAACAAGTTTTAATATCTTCAGTCATTTCTCTTCTCCAGTAAATGTATCTTGATTTAAGAATGTTTAGATATTTGTGCTGGAAAACAAGACAGAAACACTGAGGAAGAACAGAGTTTTTCCCAGACGGACTTAGTGACGGTGATCAGATCTTTTAGGTTATTGCAGGATTTGTAAAATGTAACATTTCCTACTGGCACACCAATTAAAAGATGGAAATAATCATGTTGCTGTTGATGTGAAGCATCTGATTGCTCAGTACTGCATGTATAAATGTAAATAAAACAGTCTAAAGCAGTGCTTCTCAACTTTGCGTTATTTAAATTAACATAGTCTTAATTAAGATGCTACAAAACACTAAAAAACATTAAACTGACATGATGTTTTGAGTTTATTTGTTGTTATTACAACCGTCTTGGATTCAAAAAGGTTGAGAACCGCTGGTCTAAAGTCATTTGCATGGAGAGACAGTTTTATTTCATACACACGTGTTCAATAATCCCAAACACCGGATTCACCAAATTTCCCTCCCGCCGGCTCCTGAGCGTTGATCACTCCGCAGACATTTTAATTGAATCTCCTTCAATATACCTTAATCAAATGAATGAGTGTGATTGAATCCCTTGCATCTATTTGGTTTAATTTGCTGAATTAGATTAGAAAGGAAAGCATGAGGAGACGTGCTAATTCCCGGTTTAAAGCCGAACGCACGGTTCAGCTGAAGTTCGGACGCTGCGGCATCTGGTCATTTACAGCTCGCATGTTTGCATATTCGTCTAATTATATCCTGAAAAATGCAGTGAGGTGAATTAATGTTGGTTTTATTGCTAATTTACAGTGTGTTCTGATGTGTGTGTGCTTTCACACTTATTTCCCTTATTAATGCACATATGAATGTTCACAGAGAGATTGGAGAGGCGGAGCAGATCAAAAGTTTGGAATAATTATGATTTTCTTAATGCCGTTGAAAGAAGTCTCTTCTGCTCACCAAGGCTGATCAAAAATACAGTACAAATGTGAAATATTATTATAATGTAAAAAAGTTGTTTTCTATGTGAATATATAGTAAAATGTAATTTATTCCTGTGATCAAAGCTGAATCATTACTCCAGTCTTCAGTGTCATATGATCCTTCTGAAATCATCACATGGAAAGCAGCCATTTTAAATGATAATAATATTTCAAATTTTTGATCAAATAAACGCAGCCTTAGAGAGCAGACGAGACTTCTTTCAAACTTTTGACTGGTAGTGTGCACGTTTTGGATATGATATAGCTGTTAATCCATCCAGACAAAAACAAAAACACATATATATGGTCAGTCGTAGTCTGGAGATGGTCTGAGGAGGACTCGTGTGTTCAGCCGGACGTTCAGCGCGAAGGTTTGTGTTATAAAGAGCGCAGTGGCTGCAGTGCATGCAAGGAATCGCTCGCTCTCTCTCTCTCTCACGTATGCCACCATGTCTGCTTGTGTTCATTTTATATATCGTTTTCAAACATTAATATTTTTTACTTTTTCTTTCCTTCCATCTTCATCCCCCTCCACTGCTTAAACCCCTCCACCACCCCACTGGGCAGGAGAACCTATCAGTCCTACACTTACTACCTGTAAGTAAAACACCTTTGTACACTGTTAGTGTCATGCTGTGTTCGCTCTGTCCGCTCCACCCTGCATGACTGACCCGTGCGCTCGCGTCACTTTACAATCGAGAATCAACACTCGGCCTGAGCGATGCATTGCAATTTTAAATTGTTTGTGATTATTATGATCTTGTAAAAAAGACTGAGAATGAGATCGATATTGCTAATGCCGTCTTGAAGTTTTAATGTGATTTTTTTATTTATTTATTTTTTTGCTGTGAAATGCCTGTCTGTGAATGCTGTACTTCCTCAAATCAGAACCGTGATGTGGGATTTATTATTATTATTATTATTACAGATGTGATTGATAAAACACGTCCAGAGTAGATAAAAATGACTTTCCCAAGGAAAAACTCCTTGTCTTGCCCAGCACAGGGATGGGAAAACATACTTTTCCCAAACCTGGAATTACCCTTCATCTCATAAATCATCATCATCATCACCGTCTCTCCATAAGCATTAATCCCAGTCGCTACATGCTTCCGTAGTTTGGCTTGAGTTTTCCTGCATGGTTGTTGTTTGTTGCATGCAAATGAAATCCATCATCCTAATGTTTTCAGTTTTCCTAACACGTGTTTAATGGACGCTTGCTCTCTGCTGTTTGTTTGTTTGTTTATCATGCTGAGCTTTTGCATATATTTAGAGGTTGGAATCAAGAACTGGTTCTTGTTCAAAATCTGGAACCAACTTAAAATACTCTTACTGTTTTTCCCATTTAATTTGATCTGCTGTGAAAATAAATACTTACAAATTGAATGCAGCTGTGTACAGCAAACAGATTCATATATATATGATGCATTATAAAACTATTTTCAATGCATTAATTATGCCTTGTAAATCACCTTATGTTGGTCTCATGAATAATTGTAGTTACGGCAACAATACGGCACTCAGTTTTTAAAGTGTTTAGTCCTTCAAAATGATTTTGTAGCACAGTCACACAGAACAGAGCAAAATGTTATTTCATATTAAGTAGATGAGTAAATTGCGTTTAATTAATGCGACTGAAAACATCATTGATATGATAAATGAATACAATAGAATCAAGATATTAATGCCACGATTTTAATATTCGTAAATAAAGATTCCTACACATTTGTACTTCTGTAAAGATGTCAATATGCCAATATTGTCTATGGAAACGTAAGTAAATGTGTGTGTTGTAGAAACACACTTTATGTAAAATATGTGTTGATCCACTGTAGACAGCGTCTGTCATTATAATGACTTCTATGTGCTTTTGACACGATGGCAAATGTCAGCCATTAAATGACTGAATGCTAGTGGGTGGAGCCTATGGTGTGATGATGTATAGCTATTGGTCGATGCTCTGGAGGCAGTCATATGCAAATGTATTTGCCCGTGTGATGACATAGATCCCGCAATATCAAAATGAGCTGTTTTTGGAGCTTGATTAAATAAATGCTTTGTTTATAAAGAGGACATTTTATTATATATGAATCTTGTAGGATGTTTTAATGGTACACTCTAAAAAATGCTGGGTTAAAAACAAGTAACGTGCATTACGTAATCAGATTACTTTTTAATCTAACGAGTAAAGTAACGCATTACAAGTAACGTGCATTACGTAATCAGATTACTTTTTAATCTAACGAGTAAAGTAACGCATTACAAGTAACGTGCGTTACGTAATCAGATTACTTTTTAATGTTACGAGTAAAGTAACGTATTACAAGTAACGTGTTTTGTAATCAGATTACTTTTTGACGTTACGAGTAAAGTAACATTACAAGTAACGTGTTACATAATCAGATTACTTTTTGATGTTACGAGTAAAGTAACGCATTGCAAGTAATGTGCGTTACGTAATCAGATTACCATTTGATGTTACGAGTAAAGTAACGCATTACAAGTAACGTGCGTTACATAATCAGATTACTTTTCGATGTAACGAGTAAAGTAATGCATTACAAGTAACATGCATTATGTAATCAGATTATTTTTTGATCTAATGAGTAAAGTAACGTATTACAAGTAACGTGTTACATAATCAGATTACCATTTGATGTTACGAGTAAAGTAACGTATTACAAGTAACGTGTTACATAATCAGATTACCATTTGATGTTACGAGTAAAGTAACGCATTACAAGTAACGTGCATTTCGTAATCAGATTACTTTATGATGTTACGAGCAGAGATGTGCACAAATACATCAAAAAGTATTCAGTTACAAATTACAAATACTTACTCATCAAATATATTTAAATAAAATACAAAATACTGCTGTGAAAAAAATGTATTTAATTAAAATACAATTAATTTGTAATTTGAAAATACAAAAATACAAACAAAATTTACACACAATCATTTGAAGCGCGAGAGTAACAGTGGAGTTACACGTAAGAAAGAGTTGCTCTCAGTTGCTAAGTATAGCTAAAGCATTCAAACAGCACTAACAACTATTTAACATTAGCATTAAAGTAAGAAATTATACAGAAATTGAATAATCATGTAAAAACTAGGGATGCACCGATCCGCCTTTTCCGCTTCCGATACCGCTTCCGATACCTGGGATTCAGTATCGGCCGATACCGATACCAATCCGATATTCAAGTAATAATAAAAAAGTGCTAAATTACCTAATAAACTGTATGCCTCACTGTGTGGAAAAAACGGGGATCATTCTTTTGTGCAAGGCATCAGGCTTGACTTAAACATTACTTTCCTAACTTTATAAAACAAAATAACAAACAGACACAAATGTAGTGAATTATTTATTAAATAATTGAGCATCAGTGCAACAACTGTAAATAAACCAATAGCTTCACTAGCTTGGTAGACATTCAAAATAAACAGACTCCTTCATCCATGACTCATGATTTGTTTTGATTTGTGTTACATGACATAAACTAAATATATTCATATATAAATACAGGCTATACTATAAAATTAAAAGACTTCTTTTAAATTTATAGCGGAGTTTTTTTTTAATGAGGCAGCAACATATGATAGATAGGACAGAACAAAAAATGCTATTAACAATCTTTCATTGCGCAAAAGTATTATAATACAAACGGCTCCCATACAGAGCGGCACAAAGCGCTTATGCGCATCCCGTGTGCAGAATGATGCGCTTGAAGCATCACGGAGGGAGGCATTTACGTGAACTTTAATTTAACGACTTAAATATTTATCTGTACCTCAAATTAAACTATGGAATGCTTTGCCGAACTGAATTGTGGGTCGCTTCACTCGCGTTTCTCCTGGCAGAAGTTGAAAATTTCTCAATTTTTCAAGTGCCAACGCAAACGTTAGCCAATCAGATCGCCTTATGCAAATACCCTAGCACAGATGCTAGCCAATTGCATTCATGCAACACCAGAAAGTAATGTGATTGGCTGTTGTCACTATGACGGTCGCATCAGCACCAAGCTTCAGACACGCCCTTCATCAAGCGTTGACGCCACTGCCCCATGTGAATGCACCGATTCAGTTCCTCCTGAACCAAAACAATGAGCTTATGCTGCATTCACACCATAACTACCGTAATTAAGAGATGGAAACCTGTGATGTTATACTAGGAGCGGTTTGTGACTCGAATTTATGCGTTTCAATGGCAACACTATTAAAGCTGAAATGAATCTGCAGCAGTGGTACAGTCAGAGCTCTTTAAGTTCTTTATGTTCATTATTATTGTAATGTTATGTGCTTTGAGACATGAAGTAATTTAATGCCGTCTTTGCTCCCTGCTGTGTTTTGGAGGAGGCGTGGCTTTGGAGATGCTCTGAAAGGAGGGTGGGATCTCAAAGATAGCTCGTTATTGCTAGCCTCTCCGAAAATGACCTACCCGACCTTTAAGCCTGGTGATGAAAGTTATTGTATGGGAGAATAAAATAATATATTTGAATGTATTTTAAGTATTTTAAATACAAAATACTTTCTCTCAAAGTATTTAATTACAAATTACATTTAATTTTTTCTTTGTTAAGGAAAATACAAATTACAAAATACTCAAAAGTAATTAAATACGTATTTTAAATACATTTAATTAAAATACTGCCCGTCTCTGGTTACGAGTAAAGTAACGCATTACAAGTAACGTGCATTATGTAATCAGATTACTTTTTGATGTTACAAGTAAAGTAATGCACTAAAATTAATAAATGCTGTAGAAGTATTGTTCATTGTTAGTTCATGTTAATGTAATTAACTAAAATGAAACCTTATTGTGAAGTGTTACCGAATCAGTTGTTGGTGGGATTGGGGCTTGTATTGGTGAATGGAGTAAGAATGAAGTGGAGCTGGAATCAGGAACAAATCGATTCCTTTTTTTTCTTTTTTTCTTTTTGAAATGGCACGGCCAAGTTTCTTCCAGTCTCAGATGTGTTTTCAGCTGCAGATGTGATTTAACATGGCAGTGAGAGTGTCAATCATGACTGTGCTGTTGTCAGTCATCAGGATCTTCAGAGTCCGTTCTCCTCTCAGGACCAGCACTCAGACTGACACCGGCGTCCTCCTGTGCTTCCGTTCGGCCGGATGTGATTGACGTGTGTTCGCTGCTGTACAGGCGCAGGATTCGTGCAGGCCGGCTTTATACTGCTCCTGTTTTTGTCATGTCATCAATAAGCCGGACGGGCTGAGGTTGGTGTCACCTCACCTGTCAGCGCCGTCCCCGAGGAGACCATCAACACACTTATAGTGCGACAGGCGGAGAGCCGTAACGACCGTGGCCAAGGTCCTGCAGATATTTCACTCCAGTGCAAGTGTGCAATAAAAGCAGCAACAGAAAGTGGCTCAATAAAGAGAGACGGGTAGAACGAGTGAGCGTTCGTCTGATTCATGAATTAATCTTTTCACTGACCCGCTCAAAATGATTCGTTCTAGGGCAGTGATTCTCAAAGCTTTCGACCGACGAACCCCTGAGATTTAAGTTAATATTTCAATAATTTAACTTCATTTATCCAATCAAGTCAAGATTTTTTTTTAATGATTTTATGAAATGTATTTATTTTTATCTTTATTCTGTTTTTTACAGTGATGGACTATCAGTATTGCATCTTTCTTAGTAAATGTACACTTTACACACACACACACACTCTCTCTCACACACACACACACACACACACACACACACACTCTCTCTCACACACACACACACACACACACACACACACTCTCTCACACCCCTAATTGACTGACTCCTGCAGAGGAAACGCATCCTTCAAAGTGTGACGGCACACCGGAGACGAAACTAAAGGCATCGTGGTTATTGTATTCTGGCACATTTCAGTGGTTATTGTAGGCATTTAACGTGTGTGTCCAAAACAAAAGCGTCTTCATTAGAGCCGTTCGGACACGGGGAACAGTGGGGAATTGTGGGTAGCGTGCTGCGCCGCTGGACTGGGATCAGTCGATGATCGAGACCCAACAGAGACTAAAGACACAAAACAACGTTTCGAGTCACTGTGAGTTCGACTAAAATACAATTAAACCAGAGAAACAGAAAACTGAAAACGCTGAACGATCCCTGTTTTCTAGATACCAGATGATGTTTTGCTGCTTAATTTATAAAACATTATCAAATAGTTCCAGAAATGACGTTCATTGCAAAATAGAATTTGACTTTCTGTTGAATCAGTTGAGTTGAATCAACATTGATCTGAATAATGACACCATCATCTTCTCTAGAGCTGCTTCTAGCGGAGTTGAACTTGCTTCATAATTAATGAACTTTACAGTTATTGAACTGAACTGAATCAACACTGAACTGAACTGAATCAACACTGAACTGAACCGAGTCAACACCAAACTGAATTGAATCAACACTGAACTGAACCGAATCAACACTGATCTGAACTGAATCAACAATGAACTGAACTGAATCAACACTGAACTGAACCGAATCAACACTGATCTGAACTGAATCAACAATGAACTGAACCGAGTCAACACTGAACTAAACCGAATCAACACTGAACTGAACCGAATCAACACTGAACTAAACTGAATCAACAATGAACTAAACTGAATCAACAATGAACTGAACTGAATCAACATTGAACTGAACCGAGTCAACACTGAACTGAACTGAATCAACACTGAATTGATCCGAATAATGACACTATCGTCTTCTCTAGAGCTGCTTTATAGCTGATTTGAAATGGTTTCATAATTAATGAACTTTACAGTTATTGAACTGAACTGAATCAACACTGAACTGAGCCGAATCAATGCTGAACTGAACCGGATCAACACTGAACTGAACCGTATCAACACTGAACCGAACTGAATCAACACTGAACCGAACCGAATCAACACTGAACTGAACTGAATCATCACTGAACTGAACTGAATCAACACTGAATTCATCCGAATAATGACACTATTGTCTTTTTTGAATTTGTGTCATATTTGATTCATTTGCATCATTGATTCATTATTGTTTATTACCGTGAAGCCTCTTTGAAACCAGTACAGATTGTGAGCTGAACTCTGTCCTAACGTAGTATTGGCGTGTTGTTTCGACTCATAATCTCATATAGCGGTGTAACCCGTGTGTTTTGCTCATCAATCATGTCTTCTGTGGATGTTCATGATCTCAGTTTGGCTTTAATGGAGTTTGTAGTTTGTAGAAACTTCGTGCACCTCCTTACTTTGTGGTTCGGCTCGGTTTCCGAGATCTCATTTGAAATTACCTCCAGATCCGCTTTGGGAAACTCGAGGCCTCGGGCGTGGAGCCCCTCCTCCACATGCTAATTTCTCTCCCACAGATTGGCTGGCTAATTTGGCCTCATTTGCATTTCCTCGTGCAGCGTATCAAAAGCGGGCCAAGTGAATTAGCGTGTTTGAGGTATAGATCAGCTGAAGCAGAACTCAATTACAACTCTTTATTCTCGTGACATCTGCTTTGGCATCGGGAGACGTTTGGTGTTTGGATCTGCGTGTTCATTCGTTCGGTCTGTATGTCGGAGAACAGACGTGTGCGGCTGTAATCATGGAGAGCCGGCGCTCCTCAAGGGTCTTGGTAGGGCATTGATTAAAATTAAATTGGGGTTTAATTGGGAGGGTAACACTGCTGTATTAATCAGGTCCTGGTTATTAAAATTAGCCTCTTTTGATTACTTTAATGGCAAACCATCTTGAGTGCTTCCTTCAGAATGGCTCTTTGGTAATGTGTGCACACTGAAATACATGTTCAACTCCTTACAACCAGAAAGTACAGCTGGACTGTAGAAAATGGTTAATAAAGCGCATTGCAATGAAAATACATGAAAATATTATTTCGGTGTTGTATGTTTAATTCAATGTGTTACTTGACATTTCTTTGTAATTATTTGTAAAATTTATAAGCAATTTCTGAGTTAAAATTGATTGAAAGTAAATCCTGCAGCGGTTTTCTTTCATTGTGTGTTTAGAATGAAATACTTGCACAATTTTAATTAGTGTGTAAAACAGAATATGAAACAATGAACATTTTATACTGTAGTATGTTGTTATTGTCAAATGACCATTAATACACTGAGTTGCTTGAGAAATTCTTAATTTTAATCTAGTTTTGTGTTTAAAAAAAGGCACTTTTGTGACTGTAAATTAAAGCTTCAAACATTATAAAACCAGTTATTATAGTTAACTAGAACTGAAACTAAAACGATAAAAATCATTACTTGAAATAAGATAAAATATTAAGAACAAAAAAAAGCATTTTAATAAAAAATAAATAAAAAGATTATTTTTATTTAAATTATTTTTCATATATATTATAAAAAATTTATATATTTTTCATATATGTTTGAAAATATATATTTTGAAAAGAATTTATTTAAATTATTTTCATAAACATTAAATGAAATTATAAAATAACAAAAATGCCAAACCAGAGTTTTTAGAGTTAACTAGAACTCAAACTAAAACAATTAAATTTTTAATTACTTGAAATAAAATAAAATAAATGTTGAGATATTTTTAAAAATTGAAATAATAATTTAAAAAAAAAATATATATATATATATATATATATATAAAACTTGAAACAAAAAATAATAAAATCATTTTAATTAAAAATCAAAATGAAAATGCCAAATCAGTTTTTATTTAACTAGAACTAAAACTAAAACTAATACAATTTCAATTACTTTAAATAAAATAAAATAAATGTTAGCTGAAATAAAATATTTAAAAAAACTAAACTGAAATAATAAAAAATTAAATAAAATAATAAAAAACTTAAAACAAAAAAATTAGAAAATACTTTTAATCAAAATAAATCAAAATAGACATTAATAATTATTTTTGAATAATTATTAAATAAAATTATAAAAAAAAAAAAAAAATTACAAACCAGAGTCATTAGAGTTAACTAGACCTAAAACTAAAACCATAAAAAAGATTACTTGAAATAAAATAAAATGAATGTTAACTGAAATAAAATATTTAAAAAAATAACTTAAAATAATAAAAAATAAAATAAAAAATAATTTAATTTAACTTGATCTACTAAAATAACTAAAACTAAACTGAAATCAAAATGAATAAAAATAGACATAAAAAAAACAAAAACTAATAAAAATGACAAACCAGAGTTATTAGTTAACTAGAACTAAAACTAAAACCATAAAATAAAAATATTTTTTAAAGAATTTAAGCAAAAAATTAAAAACAAAATTGTTTAGTTAAACTTAATGTACTGAAATATCTAAAACTGAAATAAAAAAAATTAAAACATGCACACAAAAAAAAAAGCTACACCTTTAACTATAAAGTTGAGTACATTGCATTGTGGGAAACAGTATCTGATGTATGTCACACATACTGCATACAGTAACCCGTGTGTGTTTCCTCTCAGAATACTGGATCACATTACTAGTTCTGTTATTTTCATCCTTGTGATTTGCAGAAAACTGGCGAAGAAGCGGAAGGAAACTCTGAACAGCACGCGGCAGGAGATGACGGTGATGGTGAACTCCATGGACAAGAGCTACACCGAACAGGGAACCAACTGTGACGAGGCTCTTTCCTTCATGGACACACACAACCTCAACGGACGCTGTGAGTGAACACACACACACACACACACACAACTCTGCATGTAAGTCCCTCCTGTGGCGGGTCGGGCGTCTGATATCTCCACAGGCTCGTGTGAAGCAGCTGTCTCAGACACTCGTCCTGCACAGACGCTCCTGACGGCTCTGGATTCTGCATGCGTGTCCTCAGGTCGCCGTCTCCGCAGCAGCTTTACAGCCGACACACGTGCTCCGGACAGCTGCGTGACCTCATCGATCCGGATTATCTGAGCAGCTGATCTCGTTCGCCTTTAATCAGCGCTTATTAAAACAATTAACTTTATATCTCTGTCAGTCTACAACACAGTGCATACAGAGGAGGCAGACGTGTGTTTATGCCCCAATGAGACGCCAGGCCTCACCTTATTTGGTGTTCAGAACAAATATCTGCCCATGGAATCTTGTTTTCCCTTTGAATTAAGATTATTTTTCTGACTGCATTGGCAGATATTTGTTCTTGTTTTAAACACAAACTCAAAAAAACTATTTTTTATAAAAAATAAATGCATTTCTTTGTGGAAAGATCCCCGTTCACACGGATCTGCGAAAATGACTAAAAACGCTGTATTCTGCTGTCCGGCCAGTAGATGGCGATTCCACTTTGTAAAACACTACACACCTATAGACTGAACACATAATACACATGCGCATGATGTCATCGTTTTCACAAACTTGACGATAACAGTGTTGTTTTCAAAAACTTGCACTTTGAAACCCATTTTCAAACGTTTGCATTTTCAGGCCCCCAAAACGCTGCTGTCGTGTGAATCAACGGCCAAAATGCATAAATAGTTTTCCGTTTTTAGTTAAAAATGGTATCGAAAATGCCCCTGAAACTCCAGGAGGAGTTTGTTAAAGTATGATGCCTGAAACTGGAAAAAATTGCAGAGGAAATTCAAAATGGGATGTTACGTGTGCTTAACGATTTGCGTTGAAAATGTGTAGGTGGCGCTATCGAGCCATTTTGCAGCACTTAATTCGGAAACCCGTATCAGATGTAAATTTTTGTCAATTTTAATTGCACATGCGCATAGTTTTGTCCCTCAAAAATGCAATTCATTTTGGAAAAGAATAATAATATTAATAAAATGAGCAATTCCACTCGCACCGTTGGTTTTTGGGCCCTAAATACTGTAGGAAATGAAGAGCATCATGATCATCATGATAATTAAACATTTACATTTTAAATCTCTTTCTACTTTCATTTGAAAACATTACAAAAATACTTCTTTATTCCAAACTTTGTGTATGTATGCGTTGGCAGACTCATTCTGATGATCTGCTGCTGGAGCTCCAGGAAGTGAACATGTTTAATGGTGTTTTCCTCTGTTGTTTGTCTCTTGTGAAGCGGGTTCTTCTCCATGTTCTCTCACGGTGAAGACCAACACGCTGAGCACCAGCATCCCAAACACGTATTACCCAGGTAACCTCACACAGCACACGCCGAACTCTCTGTTCTCCTTCATTTCCTCCATAAAGAACAGCTTTAAATCACAGACTTCAAACCCTGAAACAAACCGATCGACTACAAACTCATGTTCTTTTCTGTCAGTGTTTTGGTTTTCTGATGAATTTGTTTTTGCTTTGAATTAAGTTGGATTTTCTGACTCCATTGTTTCTCCAGTAAATGTATCTTGATTAAAGAATGTTTAGATATTTGTGCTGGAAAAAAAGACACATTTTTTGCTTTTAATCAATTTGGGGAAAAAGTACTATATATATATATATATATATATATATATATATATATATATATATATAATAGAGAGAGAGAGAGTACTTTTTTCCCAAATTTGATTGAAAGCAAAAAATTTGTCTTGTTTTCCAGCACAAAAAATGTATTGAAAAAAACAACAAAAAACTAATGATGTATTTTAGGTGTGTGTTCTTATTCTTATTCATAATAATAAATTAAAATAAAATATATGTAACTTAATTAAAATGCTAAAAAAAATTGCCCTTGAACAACTATTGTTTCTATTTTTTTATTATTAAAAATAATAATAATAATTAAAATATACTGTATTTAACATAATTAAAATGCTAAAAAAAAAGATTTCTGCTATAATTACGATAATAATAATGATATGTTTTTAATCTTGTTTGTAAAAACAAACTGAGAAACAAATTGAAACTTTGTTGAGAAACAAAAAAGAAATATGATTTTATTTTATTTTATTAGGATTTATCTTTAATTTATTTTAATTATTATTATTATTAATTGTATTGATGATGATGATGATGATAATAATAATTAGTATTATTATTATAGCAGAAAACTGAGATATTATTTTATTGTAATTAAAATAAATTTGTTAATTAAAATGCAAAAGATAATTTTTTGGCCCTCAATGACTATTGTTTTTATTATTAATATTATTATTATTTTTAAATATAAGGAAAATAAATTTAACTTAATTGAAATTCTAAAAAATAATAAAATCACATTTCAGTTTTTTTGCCCCTCAACAACTACTGTTTCCATTATTTTATTTTATTTTATTTATTCAATGTAATTAATAATAAAAATAATAATAATAAATTAAAATAAATAAAATAAAATCACATATCTTTTGTTTTTTTGCTTCTCAGCAATTCGTTTCCATTTGTTCCCCAGTTTCTTTCTTTCTAAAAAAAAAAACAACAACAAAAAAAAAAAAAACCCATGAAAACAAGCAATTTCATCATAATTATAGCAGAAACACAGGAAATATCTCTCCTTAAATGGCTTTGAAAATTGTGCTGGACAGTAGAGGACCTTCGGGTTCAAAAATAGTGAGAACTTCATGGATCCGGACTGATGTTTGATGTGTTGATGGAGGTGAATCATCTCTCTTCTCTTCTGTACTGACCGTCTCTGTGTTTCTCTTCTTCTGCTCGTCACACTCTCCCTCCAGACCCGTTTGTGCCGACCGCCATCTTAGGTGAGATCCTCTTCTTCTCCTGCAGTTTGTGTTTCAGTCTGATTCAGAGGGAAGGAATGCGGTTTCCATCATGTTTGCTTTATTTCGGTTGTTTTGGCTCCTCATCTCCACACCTGTCTGTCGCTTCTCTTCCTTTGGGTTCCTCTCGCCTTCACTCCATCCCATGCGCATCGCGTGTTGTGCGTGCTGTGATGTCACATCCTGTCTGACATCTCATGTGCATGGACAGACGTGTGGACTGGATGTGGGGGAGTGGATGATGCTGTCGCTGTCCACACACACACACACACACACACACACACACGAGCGATGAGAAACGCTGGATTAATCCCCTCAATTCAATCAAATTAGATGCTTGAAAGTCAGAAAAACACCAAAGATGGATTAAACAAACCAATCTGATGAAAACAACACTGTTCTTCCTCAGTAACATCCTTATATCAGGATACACTTACTTGAGATGCACAATTACTGAAGATATTATGAGAAATGTATCAAAATTAACCCTAGAAGGTCAAATGGTCCTGAATAACAGTCACACTTGTGTCGTCAAAAATGAGCACATTGGAAATGAAATTTGCGCACAAGCAAAATCTGACTGAAAGCTCATTTCTTGAGATATCAACCTCACATTTAGAACACAACTTGTTTAGATTTATGGCTTTGACTTTCTCGCAAGTTTAGAGTAAAACATGTTTTGGAAAATATATAATTTCTCGCCACGCGAGCAGCAGTTTTTGCTGAAAACAACTGAGTCAGAAATAATCGTTTTCCCTTTGAATTAAGTTTATTTTTCGTCTTAACTGAGCGTACACAGTGCAGCTGTATTTATTATGCAATATTTATTTATATTTTTATTTATTTATTTTTAATTTTTGATGTTTGTATAACTTTTATTATTTATTTTATTACATTTAATTGATATTTTAGTAAATTTATTATATTATTTTCAATTTTTATAACTTAATATTAATAAATAAATAATAATATTGATAATAAATATTATTTATTATTTTGTGATTTTTCTTTTATTCATTTATTTTATTTATTTATTATTATTATTATATTTTTTATTTGTTATAATTAAAAAATAATTTAATTTAATTTTCTTTTTTATTTTATAATTTCCATTTATTCATTTTTGTCTATTTATTTTATTTTATTATTTAGTTACTTTTTATTATATTTTTAAATATGCTTTCAATTTAGAATTTAATGCCTTCATTACTTGTCTGTTTTTCCATTTTGTCAAATTTTTCTTTATTTAATAAATAATTAATTTCTGTTTTATTTATTATATTTTTTTATTTTTTATAATATATATATATATATATATATATATGTATAATTTATTGCATTTATTGCATTTCTATTTTTCTATTTTATTTCATTCAATTATAATTGAATGCATTTATTAAACTATTTATAAAAAAATTTCAATGAATACAAAATACAAAATATTAAATGAAAAACATTATCGAGCTAAAATTGGCCCATTGGACAATATTTGTTCTTTTTTAAGAACAAACTCATTTTTCAGTAATCAAGTCTTAATATCTTCAGTCATTTCTCTTCTCCAGTAAATATATCTTGATTTAAGAATGTTTAGATATTTGTGCTGGAAAACAAGACAGAAACACTGAGGAGGAACAGAGTTTTTGCAGTTGTAGGGTTTAATATAGGCCTGATGATGATGATGATGATGATGATGATGAAGATGATGTAAGTGTCTCTGGATAAAAGCGTTGGTCAAATGTATAACTGTGAGTGTAAGAGTTTGAGGTCAGTGAGGTTCAGCTGATTCTTCATGCTTTACAGTGTAAATGTGCAGAAGAAGGTTTTGTTCTTTTGTCGTTTTTGCTCCAGCGTCTCGTTCATCCACTCCAGCGTTTCTTTGCTAAAGCGTCTCTTCTGCTATTCTCTCTAATGTTTCTTCTGCCTTTAGCGGCTCCTTCTGACCCACTTGTTTTTCTTTTCCTTATTCCGCGGCTGTTTATTGGTTTACTCTATGATAAAATAGAATAATAAAGCAGGTTTTGTCTCATTTTCGTGCCACCTCTACACTCTATTTATCTGAAGCGCTCGTGCCCCAGAGTCGCCCTCGCAAGGCCTGAGAACTTAATTGAAGCGTAATGCGATGAAAAATAGCAGCTCGGAGCGCGTATTAAATATGAATGACTCTCGGCTAACGGCACGTGTAAACGATCGCTCGAGCGGGAACAGGTTTACATTACACAATAAAACAGGGAAAAGGAAGGAAAGCTTCACCCGCGGCACAGAAGGGTTTATGGAGCAGCTGGGATGATGCTGATGTTCAGCAAGCTTCAGCTTCAGGATCAGAGTTTATGTTGGACATCATGTGACTGTAACAGAGCAGCAGTGCTTACTCAGAAAAAATCAAGCATTCACATTTATTTATTTATGGTTTCTATAATTTTTATTAGCAATTTAATACATTTATTATATGTATTTTTCTATTTAATTTATTTATTTATTATATTTTGGTTTCTATAACTTTTATTATTTATTCATTTTTATTTTGATTAATAATTTAATATATATATAATACTTATTATATATATTTTTCAATTTTTATTTATTTATTTTTTATGTACATTTAATTATAATATATTTAGTTTAATTATAATATTTTAATATATATATATATAACGTAATATTAATAAATAAATAATATTGATAAATTATATTATTGATTCTTTTGTGATTTTCATTCATTTATTCATTCATATTTATTTTGTTTTATTATTTTATTTTTTTATTTAATTTTCTGTTTTCTTCTATTTTTTAACATTGTTTATTTTATAATTTTTCTATTTTGTATATATTTTTAATTTTTTTGTATAAATTGTATATTTCTGTTTCTATAACTTTTATTATTTATTTTATTTTAATTTAAATTAAATTAAATTAATATTTTAATACATATATTATAAATGTTTTTATTATTTAATGATTTTCATTTATTCATTCATTTTCTTATAATAATTTTGACTGAATTTTTTGTTTATTTAATAAATAATTAATTTGATTTATTTATTGTAATTTTAATTTATAGTTTAATGCATTTAATATATTTCTTTTTCCATTTTCTTTATTTATTATTTTATTCTTATTTATTAATTTTTCATTTATTTTTTTATTATTATTTATTATCATTTTAATTTATAATTTTTTATAAGTTTATGAGTTTTCTATTTGTGTACGACGTACAAAACACATGGAGTTCAGCACAGATCATGTATTATTTTTGAGGATGAGGTTAATCAGACCAATCGCCCGTGACCTTTGACCTTAGAGGCACCAGTTGAGAGCCGCAGATCTCCATGAAGCGATTTTAATGTTCATCTTACCAGTTTTATTTGCATTTCTCCTCTTTTTTTGGTTTCTTTGAAATTCATTTTTCTCCTTCATTGTGATTTGAGTCCCATAACACCCGAACCCCGAACGCCCTCGACTGATCAGAGCTAGTTCTCTTTGGTGTATTGTTGCTTAAACCCTGTCTCCTCTCTCTCTCTCTCTCTCGCTCTCTCTGTCTCTCTCTCTCTTCTCGTTTAACCTCTAATGTATCTGCTTAAAAAGTCCCCATTAATGGTAAGTTGATGAGTGGCAGAGGTTGTGTGTTTCTCCTCTCCTCCCTCCATGTGTCTTTGAGCTGCATGGACGTAGACACGCGTTACAGCATCACCCGTCCTCCTCATGTGTGTGTGTGTGTGTGTGTGTGTTTGCCATCGTGCTTCTGCTTTCTTTGCTTTGGGTTGTCGTGATTGGCCGCGTGGCTTCTGATCATCCGTCATCACGCGTCCGCTCACTCATTCCACTCATGCTTTGCTGTTGATTGACAGCACCCACATTGAGTCTCAGCAGATCTCAGATCAGGGCCAAACAGGGACACAGGCCGATTTTAGCCGTGTTTCACTGAAATTGTACAGGAACGAGGAACGTGATATTTCACGAAGGAATGGACGAACGGGGCAGTCAATCGATCCCTCCCTCCACATCCACTCATCACCCCTTCCTGCAACGTCGTGTCATGATCCATCCATCGCCAGTGAATGAGAAACGATCACGCGCTTCTTTTACACTGATGGAGTGAATGGAGAAATACAGATGATTAAGGCAAGACGCTACAGGCAGAAACACTGCGCTTATCAATATGATAGTGGGAGGAAAACATCCAAAATACATCAGTTTTATTGCACTTTTTGCGTCTGTAGATTTCAATCTCAATCCATCTCTCCAAACACACCAAACTTTACAGTTTGATTCATACTGTAAAAGTAATAAATAAATAATATTGAAAATAAATAATATTATTGATTATTTTGTGATTTTCATTTATTCATTTATTTTATTATAATTTTAATTTTTGATTTAATCTTCTGTTTTAAACATTGTTTTATCATCGTAATTTTTGACTTAATATTAATAAATAATACATTTATGCTTTAATTCATTTATTATTTTATTTATTATTTTAACTGATTTTTTGTTTATTAATTATTTTTTATTTCAATTTTTAATTTATATTTTAATATTATATTTTTCCATTTTTTACTTAATATTAATAAATAATATAATTATTTATTTATTATAATGTTAACTGAATTTTTTGTTTATTCAATAATTATTTTTGTATTTATTTCATTATATATGTGTGTGTCTATCTATCTATATATATATATATATATATATATATATATATATATATATATATATATATTCCATTTTTCGACTTAATATTAATAAATAATACATTTAGTAATTAATTTATTTATTTTATTAACTTTATTATTTGTTAAATTAACTTAAACTGAATGTTTATTTAATAAATAATTAATTTGTTTTATTTATTTCAATTTTAATTTATATATTATAATTTTTCAATTTTTATGACTTAATATAAATAAATAATACATTTATTCATTTTATTTAATTATTATAATTTTAACTGAATATTTTGTTTAATTAATTTGTTTTATTTATCATTTTAATTTATAGTTTATATCTATATTCATATATCATTCAGCTGATTTATACAACATTTTATTCCTGAAAACAATATGAAAATGTGATATTTTCTGATTTGTATCCAAAATCCCTTCTGGAAAAAAAACTATAATATGTCAACAAAAACAAATAATCAAAATAATCTATGTTCAGATTTCTGTCCTGAAAATATATGCAAATTAGCACATATTTAATTAGATAATGCATCATTTGCATATTCAAACATAACATTTCAGAAAACTTGTAATCTGTGATTTTTAATGTAATTAATCAGCTGTAGAAGTACGGTGATGTCTATTAGTTAGTATTTTAATTTATTAATTACTTAAACACCTGAGGTTTTGCCTTAACCATTCAAAAATTATTTATTCGCTCTCATGTCGTTCTAAACCTGTACACTGTTGTCTTTTTTTGTTACGGTAAAATATAAAAATAAAAAGAATTCAAAATATTAATAAAAACTATAATAAAACACTGGTTGAAAATAACATTGACTCAGATTAATAAATGCTTTAGAAGTTTAATGTTAACAGTTGTGAAGTGTTTCCAAAATCAGTGTGCAGGTTTGGAATAAACGATTCTGAATTATTCCTTTAATTGACGTGTGTGTGTCGTCACTGTAAAAGGAAGCGCGAGTGTGTGTGTGTTTCCACAGACGAGCTCTTCAGTGTGTGTTTTCTGCCTTGTGTTGCAGACGAGACTCAAACCCTGACCAGCGACACCAGCAGCCTGGTGCAATCACACACACACACACACTCGTCGCACACACACTCGCTGCGCAAGCGTGAGGCCGTGGACGTGCCGTACCAGACGGCGCAGCTGCATCCCGCCATCCGCGTGGCCGACCTGCTGCAGCACATCACACAGATGAAGTGTGCCGAGGGCTACGGCTTCAAAGAGGAGTACGAGGTGAGAGCGCACGCATCCCATCATCCTCTGCGGCACACACGGGCCATCAGTCGAGCGCTCTTTCACACCGATCGATTCACTGGAGAATGAGATTTTTCTTAAAATCATATTGTTCCTGTTCAGTAACTGTTTTTGCTCAAGAATGTCCAGTTCTTCAAACACCTGGAATCACTGAATGAGTCATGGTTACAATAATTACATTAAATGACATTACATTAAAAACAAGCAACTTTTTGTCTTTTCTTTGAGTGAAAGATGTTGAGAACCCCTGATCAGAAATGAAGCGCTGATGTTCATCTGCACACGCTCACACTCCTCACTCACTCCTCTCATATCACTCCGTCTCTTCTCCTCTCGTTCTCTCCATCCGTCTCGTGTTCTGATGAGCAGCAGAAGTTCAGTGACGGTCCTTCTGGGGTCTGGATGCCCTGCAGTCCTGCTGTATTATAGATGAACACACGCACACACACACTCATTCACACGCACACACACACATCACACACACTTACTCACTCACACACGTGCACACACACACACACACACCCACAAACACACACTCTGTCACACACTCACAGGTTTGTTTTGGTATCTTAGTGAGGACATTGCATAGACTTCCACTGATTTTATATCAGGTCAATGATATTTTCTGTCACCTAACCCAACCCCTACTCCTAAACCTGCCCATCACAGAAACATGTGACCATCTCTAGATTTAATAAAAACTTATTTTGACTGAAATAAAACTAGTGAGGATTAATGTCTCAGTCAATGTCTCACTAGTGGGTTGTGAAAGTATTCCACAATATAAGTGAGGACATTTGGTCCTTACAAGTATAGTCAAAACTAGTACACACACACACTCACTTGCACACACACACTCACACACTTCATTATAAGGTCGTATGAACCCTGGAGGGGTTGAACTGATTTCAGATTTCACCTTCACCTTGAGCATTTTATTATTATGAATTTTTATTTATTTTTATCCATGACTTATTTTGTGCTTCCAGACTTTTCAACAACTGTACATTCTTGAAAAATATTATTTCAAATTTCACCTTGATATTGTTTTATTTAGCATTTTAATACAATTACTATTGATTTATTTTAATTAACTGATTAGTGATTCCAGGTTTTTCAAGAACTGATTGATTTCAAATTTTTATAAATAGTTTTTTCCCTTTCATTTTAATATTATTTATTTTTTTATTACTTCATTTATTGTATTTTATTTTTTCAGATTTTTCA
>CM075493.1:562500-632500 GCA_037950675.1 Hypophthalmichthys molitrix
CCTGTTCCCTCAAATAATGATCTTAACGCATTTTCCTCCCGCTTACAGAACTGAAGAGGATTTTGTGCTTTATTAAGGTAAAGTTTCCGCAGGACTTTCATGCATCTCTGTCTCTCTCTTCTGTGTCTTTGTCTCTCTTTAGAGCTTCTTTGAGGGTCAGTCTGCGCCCTGGGATTCGGCCAAGAAGGATGAGAACCGCATGAAGAACCGCTACGGAAACATCATTGCATGTGTGTATGATCAGTCCTGAAACATCTGTATAATCGAAATGTGGCTGAAGCATTTGTGTCAGAATACTCCACACTGTTCGTTGCACAGTTGAGAATCTCTAGATCAGTTTATTTTGTAACAATGTCGTTTTGTTCATCTGTACGAGACACAGCGTGACATTTCTACACACGTTATCTTGACACATGAGCATGAGTGTTATCAGATGTGTGAGACGCTGACGTCTGTCTGTCTCTCTGTAGATGATCACTCGCGTGTGCGGCTGCAGAATCTGGACGGGGAGCAGAACTCTGATTACATTAATGCAAATTACGTTGATGTGAGTACAGAAGCAGCGTGACCTTCTCACGAAGGTCATCACACACCCCAACACACACACATCAAGCACTCACAGGATATGTACACACTCTCACACAGACACACACACCCTCACACACACTCAGTTCTCTCAGGACTCCAGCTGAAGCATGAACAGATCAGCAGTGTGAATGATAGAGCGAGGGATGACAGCGGACGAGTGCAGGAGACTTTAGGGACGAATGAAAGCGGTTCAGGACAGCGGTTCAGAGAGATGCTGAAATACATTCTGGGTAGTGTTTGATGTTCTCCTGTTGACTGATTTCACATCTGATCCAAGAGAATTAAGTCAAAAATGATTTTCTGAAGCTCTAAATAAAACAAAGATTATTGCAGTACATTTACAAGAAAACTATTTCAGTCTTTACTTCAAAATTCCACATTTAATTCAATGTCTTGCTGTTTCTTTGTAATTATTTGTGAAATTTACTAGCGATTTCAGAGTGAGAATTCTTTCTACACCAAATTTTACATCAGTTAACATGAACTAACAATGAACTATGGAAGCTTGTTTCCGCCACTAAATAAAAAAAAAGTTAATATCACGCAATTCTGACTTTATAACTCTCAATTCCGACTTTATAACTCTCAATTCTGACTTTATATCACGCAATTCCAACCTTATAACTCTCAATTCCGACTTTATATCTCGCAATTCTGACTTTATAACTCGCAATTCCAACCTTATAACTCTCAATTCCGACTTTATATCTCGCAATTCTGACTTTATAACTCTCAATTCTGACTTTATATCACGCAATTCTGACCTTATAACTCTCAATTCCGACCTTATAACTCTCAATTCCGACCTTATAACTCTCAATTCCGACTTTATATCTCGCAAGTCTGACTTTATAACTCGCAATTCCGACTTTATATAATGCAATTCCGACCTTATAACTCTCAATTCCGACCTTATAACTCTCAATTCCGACTTTATATCTCGCAAGTCTGACTTTATAACTCGCAATTCCGACTTTATATAATGCAATTCCGACCTTATAACTCTCAATTCCGACTTTATAACTCGCAATTCCGACTTTATATCTCGCAATTCCGACTTTATATAATGCAATTCCGACCTTATAACTCTCAATTCCGACTTTATATCTCGCAATTCTGACTTTATATCACGCAATTGTGACTTTATATCACGCAATTGTGACTTTGTCTCGCAATTCCGACTTTATAACTCGCAATTCCGACTTTATATCTCGCAATTCCGACTTTATATAATGCAATTCCGACCTTATAACTCTCAATTCCGACTTTATATCTCGCAATTCTGACTTTATATCACGCAATTGTGACTTTATATCACGCAATTGTGACTTTGTCTCGCAATTCCGACTTTATATCACGCAATTCTGACCTTATAACTCTCAATTCCGACCTTATAACTCTCAATTCCGACCTTATAACTCTCAATTCCGACTTTATATCTCGCAAGTCTGACTTTATAACTCGCAATTCCGACTTTATATAATGCAATTCCGACCTTATAACTCTCAATTCCGACTTTATAACTCGCAATTCCGACTTTATATCTCGCAATTCCGACTTTATATAATGCAATTCCGACCTTATAACTCTCAATTCCGACTTTATATCTCGCAATTCTGACTTTATATCACGCAATTGTGACTTTATATCACGCAATTGTGACTTTGTCTCGCAATTCCGACTTTATAACTCGCAATTCCGACTTTGTATCTCGCAATTCCGACTTTATATCACGCAATTCCAACTTTATATCTCGCAATTCTGACTTTATATCTCGCAATTCTGACTTTATATCACGCAATTCCGACTTTATAACTCGCAATTCCGACTTTATATCACGCAATTACGACTTTGTCTCTCGCAATTCTGACTTTATATCACGCAATTATGACTTTATGTCTCGCAATTCCGACTTTATAACTCGCAATTCCGACTTTGTATCTAGCAATTCCGACTTTGTATCTCGCAATTCCGACTTTATATCACGCAATTCCGACTTTATATCACGCAATTCCGACTTTATAACTCGCAATTCCGACTTTATATCTCGCAATTCTGACTTTATATCTCGCAATTCTGACTTTATATCACACAATTCCGACTTTATAACTCGCAATTCTGACTTTATATCTCGCAATTCCGACTTTATATCTCGCAATTCTGACTTTATATCACGCAATTCCGACTTTATATCACGCAATTCCGACTTTATAACTCGCAATTCCGACTTTATATCTCGCAATTCTGACTTTATATCTCGCAATTCTGACTTTATATCACGCAATTCCGACTTTATAACTCGCAATTCCGACTTTATAACTCGCAAGTCTGACTTTATATCTCGCAATTCTTAGAAAAAAAAGTCATAATTGTGAGATAAAAAGTCGCAATTACCTTTTTATTTTTATTTCGTGGCGGAACAGTTTAATGACAACTAATGTTAACGAACGCTCATAAATACTGTCATTAATGTAACGCTCACTGTTAGTTAATGCATTAACTTTTGTGAAGTGTTAGCAGCTTTTTTAATTAGTTGGATGTTTTTAAACAACTCAGAGAAAGATTTAATGTATGACAGAAGATTCAGTTTTAATATTATCACTGTGTATAATGTAGTTTATTTGCATGGGTCTTGGTTTAATGGTGACCGGTCATCAGTGTTCAGTCTTCTAGTCAGTGTGAAGGTTTGTAAACGTCCCCTAACATTAAAGCTCTCTGTGTGTAATAATAGCGTCGTTAGTCCGCTCTGGTTATTAGCCCAGTTTAAGAGCCGCACAGATGTAAATGATTCGCTCATCTCTGCGCTCGTCTCTCTTTGGCTTTATTGCTCTTTATGTTTGCGTTTGTTCAGCGCTCGCAGTCATTATTAGATCAGAGAATGTGCGTACTGAAGAGCCTCTTAACCGCGCCGCTGATGACTCGACGGATGGACGGATGAATGGATGCTACACTTTCTTTTCTTCTCCAGAAGCTTTTTAACCACCCCATCCAATAAACTCTCCATGGCTGCTGCTAAATGTATTTCTCTTTTAGCACATTTGTCTTCGTTTGCTCGCTGTTCGCCGGCGTGTCTCTGCCTCACTAGTTTGTTTCAGATGGATCCAGTGTGTGTGTGCTGGTGTCTGTGTTTAAGAGAAGGTCAAAGGTCAGATGTCAATCGTCATCGGTTCAGTCAGCTGATCATTTTCAACTCTATCTGACACTCTTACGATTAAACCGGCTGTTTTTGCTGTGTATGTAAATGACCTCTGTTATGATTGGCTGAACTCTCCGCATATGAAATGATTTTGCTGTCAGTGGGTTTCTAATGATTTGTGGAAAACATGTCATAACCCACATTCAAAACATATTCTTTCTTATTTGTGATGCCAGATGTTCGATAATTGAAAGCAACCGCTTCAGTACTTCGTTTTACAAGCTGAAAATTTATTGTAAATCATTGTTTCTGCTAAATGAATAAATGTATATTTAGAGATTTGTCATTATTTTTTAATCAGCATTATCTCTTCCTCATTACCGCACTGTGACAGACAAGGTTTATGAATATTAAATAGATGTTACTGACAATTTGGATGGTCATATGCTAATGAGCTTCATAGATGCTCAGACAGGAAGTGTTGTGAAGCTAAGAGGAAGTCATGTGATGATGTGATTCTGTGTTTCAGGGTTATCACAGGCCGAATCACTACATCGCCACACAAGGTAAGAGCCAACTGTGTGTGTGTGTGTGTGTGTGTGTGTGTGTGTGTGTGTGTGTGTGTGCGCGTGTGTGGGCAGATGCCCAGAGTCCACTGGGTCTTATTTGGTCAGATTGAGTATGTGCCCTTCACGTCTCCTGAGCGATTAATCAGGTCTGGCTGAGATGGGCGGCACACGAGTGGCATATTAAATAAATGGATTAACAGAAGTGTGTTTGTCACTCGTCTAATCTGGCCTGCCGAGAGCCGACAGAGACGGCAGACGAGCTCACAGGTTAAAGCTGATGGATGTGTTTGTGTGTAAGAGTGTGTGGGTGTGTGTGTGAGTGTGTGTATGTGTGTGCTCGCACATGTGTGTGTGTGTGAGTGAGTGTGTGTGAGAGTTGGCATGCACGCATGTGTGTGTGCATTTTTTTGTGTGTGTGTGTGAGTGAGTGTGTGTGTGTTGTCTCTGATGTCATCTCAATCTGCTGGTGTGGTGTGGGGATTTGCATAATTACCTGTTTATTAGAGCATTGCATGCTGCTCTCCTCTGTGTCTCAATTAAAACACACACACACACACACACACACACGAGGGTCTAGCGTGTTTCTCTGCATACTAACACACTCTCAAATGTCTGTATATTAGATAGTAGTAGATATGCAATTAAATCTGTAGTATTATCGAAATATTTGGGGTCAGCAAGATTTTTTTAATGTTTTTGAAAGTCTCTTCTGCTCACCAAGGCTGCATTTATTTGATACAGAAAAATACAGTAAAAATAGTGAAATATTTTTAAAATGTAAATCAGCTGTTTTCTATGTGAATATATAGTAAAGTGTAATTTATTCCTGTGATCAAAGCTGAATTTTCAGCATCATTACTCCAGTCTTCAGTGTCACATGATCCTTCAGAAATCATTCTAATATGATGATCTGCTGCTCAAGAAACATTTATGATTATTATCAATGTTGAATACAGCTTCATATTTTTGTGGAAACACAGATTCATGCAAACTTCTTCAAATGCGTCTGGTCTCTCTGCGGTGTTTGAGCGCCCGAGGCTTTCCCTCTTCTTCCTCTTCTCTTATTCTCTGTCACACCTTCATTAAACGTGTTGCATCTCTAAATGTGAGGCAGTAACAGGTTTAACGAAGGACTTCAGGATTGGTTTGGACGGAGCGAGAGCGGACAGGGCCTGAACTTCAGGATTCTCTGAGAGCTGCAGCCGATACATAATTCATCATCTTCATTCTGAGCTTGACATGAGAGACAGACAGACAGTGTTTCTCTGAGTGAACCGTGGGAACAGAGCCGGTCCTGAGCCAGGGTCGAGCTGTGAGACGTACAGGGAGAAACTGAGGGCTGATGGGAGATTTTTACCTCTGTGCGCTTGTAAGAGAATAATGTATGAACTCTGTCACTGTTGAGAGATCTGACCGGATAAAAGACCATCACTTTCCTCAATGAGAAGAAAAGCTTCCTCTTCTGCTGCATGAGGGATACTGAACTAATGCTAAATATGAGCAGGTTAAAGGAAGAGCCAGAAATCATCATTCTGCCATCATTTACTCACCTGCAATAAAGTATGACTGCATATGAAAGCATCAGATGTTAATGAGAGCACTGTTATTTTAGTATCACTTCGTTAACTACTTTAGTACAATACAATACTTCTGCAGCATTCATTTAAACAGTTACTGATACATTAATAAAATCAAAAGTTGTATTTGTTAATATTATTAGTTACATGTACTTACTATAGTAATAACAGTAAATTATGCATAATTATACTCAACGAACCCTAAACCAATATCCCAACTCAACCCTAACCCAATAGTAAGTACATGTTGGTATATTAAAGGGGTCGTGAACTGTGCTGTTTTATTTTTTATAATGTTTCCTAGGGTGCACTTATAATGTTAGTATGATTTTTACATCAAAAATTGTCATAATTTAGAAATAAAAGGCATTTTTCCTCCTTGATTTTATCCTCTGATTTGAGCGCTCTGTTTTAAGGGGCGTGTCTGCTGAGACTTCAGTGTAAACGCCCACTGCTGTGATTGGCTGACATCTTCGCCTATGAAATAGCTCAGTATTACTCTCTCGAAAACTTTTAGCATGTTTTTACTATTACAGCTCTCAAGGTAAACTAATCGTGAAAAGCATTACATGTAGATCTGTGGCATTAGAACATTGTAGTTGAGCGCGTGAATGGAGCGATCTCGTCAATTTCTGCACACTAACGAATGCTTTCATCATAACTAAGAGTGCAAACACGATGTAATTAAGAGATTCGTTCAATAAAACGGGAGTTTTGGCGCAAGTCCAGAACTCAGTCACTGATAAACTGTTTGATTGACAGCTCCAGCGATTGTAAAGGGAGCGTTCTTTGATCGCTTTCTATATATAATTTAATCACCGTTAAAATAACAGATTATTTTCATCCTACTAAGAGAAACAAGGTGAAGTTGAGCGTTTAGTCACTGGTTTGATTTACTGACACACAGACAAAGATCATCTGACTGTACATGAATCATTAATATTAGATCAGGCATTAGAATTAACACAGTTACTCACATGTTGTTGCATTACTGTCGAGTCCATATCGTAAAAGTCAGATAATGCTGAAATGCGATTGATTTACCAAAGAATCCACAGTGAAATGAACCGAATACAAATAAATAAAGCTCAACTGAGACATTCACATTGTTGAAAATAAATAATCATATTCCTGCATTAGGATCCTTTGAAAGGTAATGTTATTTTAGTCCTGTATCGCTCTTCTCTCCTCCTCATCTCACTAACACACCAGTGGGCGGGGCTAATGCTGCAATGATGAAGTAGGCGTTGATTTCTTCTGCGGAGGCGGAGCTTCACCTATAGATAGACACATTCCAGGATCAGTTGTTCGCTGGACCTGGTGTCAATAAAAGCTTTAATTGGACTAACAAGGAAGTTTTCAGTTCTGAAACTTACAGGATATTCTTATAGTACGATGATCTCTTATATATCAAAAGCTCAAGGAAAAGTTGATTTCTCACTTCATGACCTCTTTAATTAACTAGTAATCCTGCATCAAAATCAACAAAAGAACAAAACACAACATAAACGTTTCTTAGAAGTTCTTAGAGTATATTTTTTTGGGTGAACTAAGACTTTAATAAGATTTGGTGTGTGTGTGTGTGTGTGTGTGTGTGTGTGTGAAGCTCAACTGGACTGACAGCTGCATCTCAAAGTCTCAGCAGAGAACATCTCTCTCTCTCACACACACACACACACACACTCACACACTCTGGCAGTAAGTGCAGCTCTGGACTCTCAGCAGCAGCTTGAGCTCACAGTCATTAGATCAATGTAGAAAAAAAAAAACAGAAAAAGAGTAAATCAACAGTAACTTTCCCTAAATCAGTCTTGGCTATAGTACTAGTGCTGATAGTCATGTGCAAAAAATTAATTTCCTACTCAGTATATTTGTCTTGTTTTCAGCACAAATATCTAAGCATTCTTAAATCAAGATACATTTACTGGAGAAACAAAATGACTGAAGATATTAAGACTTTGTTGAGTTTATGATTAAAACAAACAAATAATCTTGTTTTCTCTTTGAATTAAGTTTATTTTTCTGACTCCATTGGCAGATAGTCTTAATATCTTCAGTCATTTCTCTTCTCCAGTAAATGTATCTTGATTTAAGATATTTGCTGGAAAACAAGACAGAAACACTGAGGAAGAACAGAGTTTTTTGCAATGTTTGTGCTCCAGACATGCATGATTCCTCAAATCATGTTTGGTATTTTACTAAGTGATCAGACTTACTACCAACGCCCTAGTAACCACCTAGCAACCATCCGGAACACCTTAGCAACCACATAACACCCTGACGATCAGGGCAGGTTTGAGGTTTTCTCCCTTTTTCTTTCTCTAATTTCTGCTTGATGTTTTGACTGGTTCTAATTGTGCTATAGTTAAAGCAGCTGTGTGTGTGTGTGTGTGTGTGTGTGTGTGTGTGTGTGTGTGTGTGTGCGTGCGTGTGCGTGTGCGTGTGTGTGCGTGTGTGTGTGTGTGCGTGTGTGTGTGTGTGTGTGTGTGTGTGTGTCACTACCATGTAATATTAATGAGCACACAGAGACTTTGTGTCTATCAGTAGGTTTTATATTATGCTGGTTGTAGGAGAATTCAGCAGCTCACACACACACACACACACACTCACTCACACACACACATCAGATGAAAAATGGTGTGTTTCCAGAAATGACTGTCAGCATCTCTTGACAGCTGAAGTTTGTGATACGGGATGTGTGTGCAGTTTTTCCCCCTTTTTTGGCAGAATCTTCAGACTTCAGCATAAAGTTTTCTCTTGTTTTTTTCTCTCTCTTTTTTGCTGAAACTTCTCCAATAAGTTTTAGTAGCACATTTGTTTTTCCTAGAAATTTGCAGTTAAAGATATTCTGGGAATGAAGCACCAGGTGCACGTTCTCGACGAGCGTTTGCTGTGTGTCATTATGAGGGTGTTCTTTGTAGAAGTCTCTCCGCTGGATGGAGGGAGAAGCACCCTGCTGCTTTAATATTAGTATTTTTAGTTATTATCATCAGTCTGATCTGACCAGTATTATATCTGATAATATCAGGTTTTACACAGCAACAAAAAGATGTTCTTCCTCAGTATTTCTGTCTCATCTAAACATTCTAACAATTTGAGATGTTGATCAGTAGGTGGCGCTGTCCTCAGTCGGCTCAGACGTTCCTCCAGCGGTTCTCCGTCTCTCAGGTTCTGTCTGAGATCATTTGCTCTGAAACACAGACATGTCATGCAGACGCTGGACGTTCGGTGTGTTTTATCATGTGTAAATGTTGAAGACGAGCGCGTGTGTTTCTGACAGGCTGCGGTGTGGCATTACAAACCCACTCAGCAGATGTCCTGCTCGCCTCCGATCATTCCCATCATCCCCTGAGGCTCGTGGGCAGGCGGAGTGGGAGCGAGTGAAGACATTTGAGATGCTGAGAAACACACGGTTACCATTTCAAACTGCTGAACGCGGAGACGCTTGTACAGCCTGAATGTGAAGAAGAACCAGTGCCGCTCTTTTCTGCTCTTATCTTCATATTTGGGTTCCATGAAGCTTGTCATGGATATAATAAATGAATATTTTTCAGCGTTCTCAGCAATATACACTACAAAATATACTTATTTTGGAAGTTGAAGCATTTAGAGGAGTTCTGTGTTTGTTTGATGGTGATTCTGTGTAAGAGCAGAACGTTCCTCCAGCTGCTCACATTACAACACTTCATCCAGTAAAAGTCGACAATTGATTAAACACAATATTAATTCAGATTAATTGGTTCCATAATGGAATAACTCCCATCCGTGTTCAATTATGCTGAACACAATGAAGGTCTGATGTGTGTGTGTGTGTGTGTTCTCCGCAGGACCGATGCAGGAGACCGTCATTGACTTCTGGAGGATGGTGTGGCAGGAGAACACGGCAACCATCGTCATGGTGACCAACCTGGTGGAAGTTGGCAGGGTGAGTGTGGAACGGTGATGATGTCGTGATGACCATGTGCTTCTGTGCTCTTGTGTGTAACAAACACCTGCATCTCAAATCAGTACAGATTCCCTTTACAGCTTTTTTTGAGGGTGGGGGGGCCAGATTTTTTGGAGTGAAGTGTGTGTGTGTGTGTGTGTGTGTGTGTGTGTTCATCGGCTGGTGTGAATGTGTTTCTGTCCTCCGTCCGTGTCTGAAGTTCAGATGAGTGTGTGAGATCGACTCCCTGAGGATCACTTGCTGAGTAAATGATGCATTCTGGGCTTCATCAATGTGAACCGGCCAGAAACTAATCAATGGAGCTCATTATCAGACAGCCGTGAAATGGCACAAACCCCCGTATCTACAGACAGACAGACAGAGAAATGCTGCAGTCGATATCATGTGACTGTAATAATAGAACTGTGGTTTATGTAGAAATACGAGACATTTAATAGCCACTGCTGAAGAACTTTATTCTAGAGTTTTCTTCTTCTATCTATCTATAGATTTCAGATCATATAATCTGTTACCACCGGTGTTCCTCAAGGCTCTGTCTTGGGCCCTCTTTTATTTATTATCTTGGTCATATTTTTAGGAAATTTGGTATTAATTTCCACTTCTATGCTGATGACACTCAGCTCTGATTGTCCTCCAAACCTAACTCTACTCTTCTTCTTCACTCTTGGACTGTTTAGATGAGATCAAATCCTGGATCTTGTGCAATTTTCTCAAGCTAGATACTGAAAAACCTCCACCTGTCGTCTGTCTGTCTGAACAAATACATATCCATCTAATAAATAATTTATTTATGTAATGCTGTCAATGCATCTACCTATTTCAACATTGAAAACAGAATCTAGTTTATAGAGAAAATCAGCTTATTAATTTATAATCATTAACAGTCCGATTAATTTCATTATTGTTAAAGTTCAACATGGGATGCATTAAGACTGAACAAACTTCATTATGACCTTTTACAGCTCTCTCATTCACTGTCGAGTTTTGCTCCTAAAATATTAAATGCTCAAACATTGGAAGAGCATCTAAAATCAGAAATTATAAACCGGAATAAAATCAATACATTTGCTAATCATAATAATTAATTCTTGTGTAAAGCGTTCTAGTTCATTATAATGGTTGGCTGATCAGAGCAGATGAATGGAGGATGTGAGCAGTCTCAGATCTCCTCTGGTCCAGCGCTGCAGATGTGTGGTGCCGCGGGCCGTCTGTTACATGATGCTGATCTAATGTGGGCGCGAGCGGCGGGCTTCCCCACGGAGACCCATAAACCCACCGCTGCGTTCCACTGACGCCCATCTGCGTCCACGCTGAACTCAGGCATTCTGGGAGATTTGTGGCAGATTAGATGAATGCTACAGGGCAGAGAGAGAGAGAGCAGGTTTGTTTTGCTGGAGACAAAACACAGTGAACTTTATAGTTTTGAACTTCTGAACGTTGATGAAATATCTGGACTTCTTCGACAATCCAAGTCTTCCACCTGTCCCGTGGTCAAAGCCTGTTTATCTGGTCTAATAACAGATATTATACATTCCTCTCTCACCTCAGGTGTTGTTCCTTCTTCTCAAGACTCCTGTAATAACTCCAAGGCTTAAGAAATCTGGCCCTAATATTTTTATACCTAATAACAATTTCTAATTTACCATTTCTTTCAAAAATATTGGAAATGATTGTTGCAGCTGAGGTCCGTGCTCACCATTTAAAAAACAATCTGTTTGAACAATTTCAGTCCATTACATAGTACAGAAAAGTTACCAATGATCTGCTGATTCTGGACTCGTGTCTATACTTATCTTTCCTGATCTAAATGAGGCCTTCAATACCATTTCTCATGAAGTTCTTTTAGATAGATTAATCTGGTATTACTAGTGTTGGTTAAGATCCTATTTCTCCGGTCGCACTCAATTTGTTCAACTTAAAGATTTCAGATCATATAATCTGTTACCACCGGTGTTCCTCAAGGCTCTGTCTTGGGCCCTCTTTTATTTATTATCTTGGTCATATTTTTAGGAAATTTGGTATTAATTTCCACTTCTATGTGGATGACGCTCAGCTCTGATTGTCCTCCAAACCTAACTCTACTCTTCTTCTTCACTCTTGGACTGTTTAGATGAGATCAAATCCTGGATCTTGTGCAATTTTCTCAAGCTAGATACTGATAAAACTCCGTCTGCCTGTTTGTCTATCCATCAGTCTGTCTGTGTCAGCATCATTACTCCAGTCTTCAGTGTCACTTTTATAACATTATAAATGTCTTTACTGTTGCTTTGGTCAATTTAATGTGCCTTGATCAATAAAAGATAAAAATTGTACTGACCTCAAACTTTTGAATGGTAGTCTAGCTTTCAAACCCTAATGTATTAATGCTTAATGCTGCATAACCTTCAGATCATAAAAGTTTAGGACAGACTTTGTCAAGCCAGCTTTCAAAGTTTGCACTGATACAGATATTTTTTTTTTCTATATTTTAACGTGATAATTAGTTTCAGAGCATGCAAGTAACACCATTAAGACCAACACATGCAGACAAACAGAATCTATCCTATAATTGCTGAAATAATATGATGGTTTTTCCGTCATGAAATCCCAGAGGAGCTGCAGATGGAGTCATTGTGGAGGAGCGTCTCAGCGGGAGACTCTCGTGTCTCCAATCACATTCCCACTCTAATGATGGTGGAGAAAATTGAATTTCCGCACTCGATGCATCTCTCAGAAGTGTCACGATTCCCAGTGTTTTCGGCGCTCTCTCTCTCTCCGGCGTTGTGTTAGTCGTCATATCCTGCAAAGTGAATTTTGTAATCATGTTGTCATATATGTTGTGCTTATGTTTATTCATGTATTGGATTGGAACACAACAGTTTTCGGTGTGAGAGTTATTAGTGCTGGTGTTGTAATACTGAAATACTCTGCTGACTGGATTATATTGCCACATAATGAGGTTTTGTTTCAAGCGCTGCGTGAGAACTCTAATGGAGTTAACGCTGAAGATCATTCCAGGCGTGTTCTGATCCGGTCCGGTCGCTCTGTGAGGTGCGAGGTCGGGTATCGATGTCACATCTGGAAGTGCAGAACTCATTTAGCTGTGTGTAATGTGTGAATGAGAACATTAATGTGTGAATTACATCCCTGAGAGATTCGACAGGAGACGAGGAAACCCATCAGAGACTTGGGCTTTATGCAGTAAAAGACTTTATAGGTTGAATCCTTCATTCTGATTGGTTGACAGACATTAATGAAGTGCGTGCAGGTTTATTGACTATGGGGATGTGAATTTTCAGAGCTTTATTTCTATAGCGCTTTATACAATACAGATTGATTCAAAGCAGCTTTACAGTGATAAACAGAAAATAATGATTTAATGATGCAAACAGAATTCAGCTCTGCTGTAAAGCAGCTCTAAAAGACAGTAAACCATCATTATTCAGTTGAAATCAGTTCAGTGTTGATTCATTTCGTTCAATAACTGTGTAAAGTACATTAATTATGAAATTAAGTTCAATTCAGCTATAAAGCAGCTCTGCAGAAAACAGTGATGTCATCATCCAGCTGAGTTGGTTGATGATTTAATGAGAAGCATTAAGTAATTATTTGTTAGAATTAATGAGAAGCATTAAGTAACTAATCAAAACTATTATTTATTTTATTTTATTATTTATTTTATTGTTTTATTTTATGGAATAATTCACTGTAACTAGTATTAAATGTCCTACTACTGTAGTAATTTTAGTCACATATTTTAATTTTAATTTTTTAAATTTTATTATTATTTTATTTATTTATTTATTTTATATTTTATTTTATTATTATTTATTTTATTTTATTATTATTTATTTATTTATTTTATTTTTTTATTTTTTTATTTTAGGAAGCACCAAATAATTCACTGTAACTAGTATTAAATGTCCTACTACTGTAGCAATTTTAGTCACATATTTTAATTTTTTGAATTTATTTATTTATTTTATATTTTATTTTATTATTATTTATTTTATTTTATTTTATTATTATTTTATAATATTTTATTTTTTTATTTTATTTTATTTTAATCTATTTTATTTTTTTATTTTAATCTATTTTATTTTATTTTATTTTAGTAAGCACCAAATAATTAATTGTAACTAGTATCAAGTACTGTAGAATTTTTAGTCACATATTTTAATTTTAATTATTTTAATTTAATTATTCTACTTTTTATTTTATTTATTTTATTATTTTATTTGTTTATTTTATTATTTTAGGAAGCACAAAAAAAATGTCACTGTAACTAGTATCTGCTGTAGCATTATTAGTCACATATTTTAATTTGAATTATTTAAATGTAATTATTGTACTTTTATTTTATTTAAGATTTTTAAGAAAGCAAAAAATAATTCACTGTAATACATCTACTGTAGCATTTTTAATCACATATTTTAAAAAAAAACTCATTTGAAAATAATGAGCTCACATTAATTAAAGGTGTAAAAATGTCTAATTTCTCACTTGACATTTTAGAGTTATTAGATGAAACTGTTTGTTGCAAATGCTGTAAGTGTTTCTCAGAAACATACAAACCTATTAATATCCGTTTACCTGTGGTTACCCTGGTCTTACTGCAGATACCTGTGTTGCTATGGTTACAGAAGCGCTGGGACGAGTGACTTCGGGTCAGACGTGATTTACGTGATGCTCTTCTGCGTTCAGCTGCTTATAGTTTCAGAAATCGTATCAATCAGCGCTAATGCTGTTCAAATTAGTGCCGTACGGAGGATGATCCCATCATTCCTTCATCCACAGCGTATTGATCTGGAGCCAGAGTTCTGGATCAATACATCTGTTAATCACGTCGCCGCGGCCTCTACACCTCTGGTTAAGGTTTAATTTAATGTGATCAGGTGACATTTGAAACTGAGTGCGATCGCACTGCACCGTTTCAGACGAAAGGTCAGACATGACAGGCTTCGCTCGAGTGTTTCTGAGGATTCAGGCGTAAACGACTCCATGCTCCACATTATCACTTATGCATCATTCACATATTCTTCAGAAAGTGTAGAAATCTAATATCTTTTCAATTCACTGCACTTTTTTCTCTTTTTATTAACTTCTTCATGTTCGTCCTCATGTTCCCCTTTTAATGCATTCATTTGATTTCATTTTAATTATATCTATAGCTTCAATTTTTTTTTCATCTTTATTTTTTATTTTTTATTTATTATGCACTATTTTATGGCTAATATCAAGAATATAGAAATAATGATTTAGGTGTGAGAACACACATTAATTAATTAATTAATTAATTAATTAATTAATTAAAAGTGTAAAAATGTATAACTAGCTTTTATTTATTTTATTTTATTATTTTATTTTAGTTTAGTTTAGTAAAAGTCTTTTAAGAAAGTACCAAATAATGTATTGTAACTAATATCATATGCCCGACTACTGTAGCATGTTTGGTTACATATTTAAATTATTTTCATTTAATTATTCTACTGACAAAACCTGTTTGTAAAAACAAAACAAAAAACTTGTTTATAAATATTACTTTTTAAAATAATGAGTAAGGTGTGTGAACTCACATTAATTAAAGGTATAAAAATACCTAACTGGCCTTTATTTATTTTATTTTATTTGTATTTTATTTCATTTAATTTTAATTTATTTAATTTAAATTTTAATAATTTTATTTTTAATTTTATTTATTTTTATTTAATTTTAATTTTTAATTTTATTATTTTTATTAATTTATTTATCTGTTTGTTTATTTTATTTTATTTTTAAATTTTTTATTATTTCATTTCATCATTTCATTTAATTTTAATTTATTTTATTTTATTTTAATGTTAATGATTATTTTTAATTTTAATAATTTTTATTTTTTAATTTTTATTTTATTTTATTTATTTTATTATTTATTTTATTTTATTTTATTTATTATTAAGGAAGCTCCGAATAATTTATTGTAACTAGCATATTTGGTCACATATTTTAATTTTACTTATTTTAATTTAATTATTCTACTCACAAAACTTGTTTGTAAAAACACTTTAAATGTTTAAATAACTAAAAATGGGTTTACAGTGGCTTCATCAGGTTGCGAGCCGGACTCAAACCTGAGCTCTTGTTACAGTCTGTTTTCGTGTCTCAGGTGAAATGCTGTAAATACTGGCCGGACGACACCGAGATCTACCGAGACATCAAGGTGACGCTGATCGAAACGCAGCTTCTGTCTGAATACGTGATCAGAACGTTTGCGGTGGAGAAGGTGAGTAACGCTCCTCACACACTCCTGCTGACTGAGGCTGTTTAATAGAGCGAACTCAAACTCTTAAAGTCGTCATGAAAGGGAAGTTGCGCTCGTCTTTTCTTCCATTATTGTGCCGTATATCCGAGTGAAACGCTTTGCAAACAAGAACAAAAGTAGGGCGGGGCTTGATTTTGAGTGGATGGTTGTGGTTTGCAATTGGTAGATCTCATGTGAGTGACAGGTTGCCCCGCCCTCGTCATCAGCGATAAAGAGATGTTATTCTGATTCAAGATTACGAGACACATGAATTTAACACAATAATGATGCAGGCGTCACATGTGCGTCTCTCTCGTCTGCAGCGAGGAGCTCATGAGATTCGTGAGATCAGCCAGTTCCATTTCACCGGCTGGCCGGATCACGGCGTCCCGTATCACTCGACGGGTCTGCTGGGCTTCGTACGCAGGGTCAAGGCCAAATCACCCACTAACGCCGGACCTATCGTGGTCCACTGCAGGTATGACATCATCACCATCTGCTGTCACATGACGCGCTTATAAACTCAGAGATTCTGTTCTGAATGTCCTCGGAGCGCTTATAATATACAATTATTATATTATGTTATGTTATCTCTGTTGACCTCAATCTGTGTTGTGATTGGTCACCTCACAGCGCGGGGGCGGGGCGAACAGGCTGCTTCATCGTGATTGACATCATGCTGGACATGGCGGAGCGGGAGGGCGTGGTCGACATCTACAACTGCGTGAGGGAGCTGCGATCGCGGAGGGTCAACATGGTCCAGACCGAGGTATCTGACCTTTGACCTCTGACCTTTGCCTCATTGAGCCTGTCGAGTAAATGTGAAAACGATGAGAGTATGGATGTTAATACCAGTTCAGTATGTTGCATTTGATTTATATTTACAATATATTAATCCTTATTAATGATTTTAATATTCATATTTAAGCAAAATGACTTAATTTTGACACATTTTTCAGTGAACAAGACTTTACTCTTGCTTCTCCAGTAGATGTTTGTGCTGGAAAATGAGACTTTTTTTGCAGTGTAGTTCATTTTTATTCTATTCACCTGTAGTGTCTTGCCTTGAAAACAGAGATATAAATAGAAATGAATGCACAAAGAGGCTTTTAGAACAGAAAAATCCTCATGCGAGAGCGTTAAAGCGCTGTAAATGCACTCGAGTCCTCCTGATTCCAGCATGTCAAACACACCGCTGCTATTTTAACCTGTTAGCGTCTCATAAACACTCTCAACATCACGCGCCTCCCGTGTAAGAGCGGTAAATGCGTTTGAGTAACGAAAGCAGATCATGGTGCTCCTGAAGGGTTTATGTATGGCTGCAGATGAAGATCTCTCCGGTGTCCTGAACGCACGCCATCTGGATTCACTCGCCGCACCGTTTCACTGTAATTCCGGCATCATTACGTTTAACGGCCGCATGTTTCATAGATGACGTCTGGATTGGTATTTGAGAAGCGCTGCACTAACGTTTGCCTGATTCATCCTCCTTAAGTTCAGTGACCTTCAGAGGCGTGTGTGTGTTTCCCTCGCAGGTGTTTTGGCACGCTTTGTCGCCCTACGGGCACTTGTTACCTTTTTACACACGCGTTTGAACCGTCACTGATAATTTGCGACGACACACACGAGCGAGCCTTCGCTCATTAGAGCGCCGCATCGTTTTCAGGCGCGGCTGGATTCTGATGCACCGCCGCAAAGGTCAAAGTTCGCAGCAGATGCCTAATCAGAGACGCGCTGACCCCGTCCTCGCAATCTAGTCAACGGTGACAGGCCAAGATGGTTTGGAAATGTCACTTCAGCAGTGATTTCCATCAAACGGCTCGAGTCGCTGGGGCGAAAGCTTCTGATTTCAATATTGAGATGCTTTGATGATTCGCTGCTAATAAAGTTTGATGTTCTTTCTGCCTCACGCCGTCCAAATCCCTCGTGAAACAAATGAGTGCAATCACAGTGGCATCTGCATTTTCAACGCTGACAAATTCCATGAATACAAAACAGATGAAGGATGTTGGGAGACGTGAAACCAGCACAGCGACGGAGGAAACCAACAGATTCATTACACAGCGATATTTTGTATGACAAACACTGAGTTTGGGGTCAGTAAGATGTTTAAATGTTGTTGTAAGAAGTCTCCTCTGCTCACCAAGGCTGATCAAAAATACAGAAAAATAGTGAAATATTTTTAAAATGTAAATCAGCTGTTTTCTATGTGAATATATAGTAAAGTGTAATTTATTCCTGTGATCAAAGCTGAATTTTCAGCATCATTACTCCAGTCTTCAGTGTCACATGATCCTTCAGAAATCATTCTAATATGATGATCAAGAAACATTTGAAAACGGCTTCATGTGATACATTCTGTTCAACGTTCTAAAGAACAAACAGACTCTTTTGTAACATTATAAATGTCTTTTCTGTCACTTTTTGATTGATTTAGTTCATCCTTGATGATTAAAAGCCCAAACTGCTGATAAGGTCTCTCTTGTGTTTTCAGCCGTACTGGATCTCATTTCTTGTCGTTGTCAGGAGCAGTATGTCTTTATCCATGATGCCATTTTGGAGGCGTGTCTCTGCGGCGACACCACCATCCCAGCCAATCAGCTTCGCTCTGTTTACTACGACATGAACCGATTGGACCCTCAAACCAACTCCAGTCCAATCAAAGAGGAGTTCAGGGTGAGAGAAGAATCTTACTCAAAACTTCGTCATATTTTTGCAAAAAAAAAAAATAATTTCACATCTCTGGCGTTATTTGTAATCGGTTTCAGAGCTGAAGATATGAAAGAGTTTGTGTATTACTGTGTTTCAGATGCTTTGATTTGATTTTATAAAGTACTCTGGGGAAAAAAGGGTAAAATATGAGTGTTTGTCTCAATGTGTGATGTGAATATATCACATATCGCAATATGCTGAAACCGTATCAGTATGAGACCGTTTTGTAAATAAATTATCACCATTTATTTGATTAGGCCAGTATTGGAAGCAGATAATATCAGGTTTATTTTTCTGTTCAAACAGCAAACTCTGTTTCTACTGTGGGTTTCCTTTCAAACTGATTGGACTTATGGTTTTCCCATCCATCCGTTAAAACTGCTAAACTAAAACCTAAAACTATAAACTCCTTCAAACTTAAAGGGGACGTATTTAAGTGCTATAATCGGCATCTACCAACCCAGAAAATGTGAAAAAGGACAACCCAGTAACTTTGTTTTGGCAAGCCTTTCTCTGCAATCTCCTTCTAAGGGCATTGAAGGTATTTTATCTTTTATCTATTTTGCCTTTACTCCCCCAAAACTTGTCAACAGGATACTTTACGTGAATGTGAGTGCATTAGCAGGTAGTGTCTGATCGCAGATGTTTTATTTATTAGATGAGGAAATGATGGTGATGAGACTCAAACCAGCACATACTGTAGACTGTTTAATTTTACTTAACCTTGTTTTATTTATCCGCAATATTGACAAGATCGTTTTGAAGGATATTGGTTTACTTATGGCCACTTGAGCTTAACTGAGACTTGAGAGTTTGTAGATGTTTAAAAGGTTGTTGTGTCGACCTTGATTTATTGCAACATTGAGGTCTTCAGTTTTATTTTGATTTTAGAAAATAAACTTGATTTCTCATCTTACAAATCAAATGTTTGAACCGGTTTGAACAATGTAAGGCTGAACACTGTCGTCATTTTGGCTGCGTGAGATTCTCCAGCTTTGTTGTTGTTGAGCTGTTAAAGCTCCGCCCTCTTCTGGAAAGCCGGCCTCATTTGCATTTAAAGGGACACACACAAAAACGGCGTGTTTTTGCTCACACCCAAATAGGAGCAAATTTGACAAGCTATAATAAATGATCTGTGGGGTATTTTGAACTGAAACTTCACAGACACATTCTGTGACACCAGAGACTGATATTACATCTTGTGAAAGGAGCATTATAGGTCCCGTTTAAAGATGTTAAAACTATTTTCCCAAGCCAACATTAAAGTTTGTTTACTCATCTAGTTATGTTTTGTTGACCACAGTATTATTGTTGAGAGGTGTGTGTGTGTGTGTTGACAGACTCTGAACATGGTGACGCCGACGCTGCGCGTGGAGGACTGCAGCATCGCTCTGCTGCCGCGCAACCACGAGAAGAACCGCTGCATGGACGTCCTTCCTCCCGACCGCTGCCTGCCCTTCCTCATCACCATCGACGGCGAGAGCAGCAACTACATCAACGCCGCGCTCATGGATGTACGGCAATGTATCTTGATTTAAGAATGTTTAGATATTTGTACTGAAAATACTTTTTTACAGTGTAATATGTAAATATTCTTTATATAATTTATAGAAAAAATATAATAAATTTGAATGAAGACATGCCGAGATGATGTTTGCTGCGTCCTTCATAGTGTTCTGATCTCTGTTGTGTTTCTCTTTCTGTCTGTCCATCAATCAGAGCTACAAGCAGCCGTCCGCGTTCATCGTTACCCAGCATCCTTTGCCGAACACAGTGAAGGATTTCTGGAGGCTGGTTCTGGACTATCACTGCACGTCTATCGTCATGCTGAACGACGTGGATCCCGCTCAGGTGAGTCTGACGATGTGGATGATAAAACTGCAGCTTGTGTTCCAGAAAATACGGTATGTGATTCAAGTTTTTAAGGCGGGTCTTAGCGGGTTTAAGGCGGGCTCTGTTGAGGAGTGAGGGATCGTGGGCCGTGAGGAAGTATTCTGACAGAATGATAAATAATGAACGGTGACGGGTGACCCGCTGCGGCCGTTCACAGAGGAAGTTTGTGTTTGAGACAGTGATTGAGATTCATGCGCGGGTCTGTAGGGACGGAAGCCTCAGGCTCTGTCAGAACAGCCCCGGATCAAAGCGCACAGAGAGTCTGAAGCCCAGAAAGCCCTCAGCAAACACACCGTCCCGCTCGTATATGGATCAGCTACAGCTCAGTCTCATGATCTTCCTGTATTTGCTCTTAATTGACTTCAAGAGCGATCAGAAGAACCAACATTTCACACAAACACTCCAGGAGATTCAACATGTGTGAGAAGTGAAGTACAGCATCAAATAATCAAGGCATGTTTAACACTGTTTATCACAATTATATTCAATAGTTCTCGTTTATATGCACCAATACATTGTCATAAACAACAGAAATTTATAATAAACATAATACATGAAATAATACTTGAACAATTATTATTCAGAGTGATTCACTGAAACAGAGTTTGAACTGATTCTCTGAAATGAATCAAACTTACCAACTGCTGAAGTTTAAATGAGAGACTCTATTGAATCATCTCTCATTTTCATTATATATGCACCTGTATAATGATATATAGTCACAAACAGCAATGTTCACCTACTGATATATTTACTAAAACATTACAAAACACATATTTGAATTCAGAGTTTTAAATTCATTCATTGAAACAGTTTGAATCGATTCATTGAAACGGACAGTTGAAACTGGTTCTCTGAAATGAATCAAACATATCAACTGTTTTTTTACTGAAGTTTAAATGAGAGACTCTATTGAATCATCTTTCATTTTCATTTATTTGCACCTGTATAGCAATATATAGTCATAAACAGCAATGTTTACGTACTGATATATTTAATAAAACATTTTAAAACATGTGAAAAATACATATTTGAATTAGTTTTGAACTGTTTTATTGAAACAGAGTTTGAACCGATTCTCTGAAATGAATCACACATGTCAACTCTTTTTCTGCTGAAGTTTAAATGAGACTCTATTGAATCATCTCTTATTTTCATGTGTATGCACCTGTATAACAAAACATAGTCATAAATAGCTTTACTTATTTATTTACTCTCATTTGAAACAGAGTTTTGAATCGATTCATTGAAATGGACAGTTTGAACTGATTATCTGAAATGAATCAAACTTCTCAACTCTTTCTGCTGAAGAATTTGAATTGATTCATTGAAAAGGGCGGTTTAAATTGATTCTCTGAAATGAATCAAACTTACCAACCGCTTTTATATGCGAGACTCTATTGAATCATCTCTCATTTTCATTATATATGCATCTGTATAACGATATATAGTCATAAACAGCAATATTCACCTAATGATATATTTACTAAAACTTTACATGAATCAGAGTTGAATCAGAGTTTTCATTGAAACGGACAGTTTGAACTGATTCTCTAAAATGAATCCAACTTACCGATTCTTTTTCAGCTGAAGTTTAAATGAGAGACTCTATTGAATCATCTTTGACTGAACTCTTTTCCAGATGAGGAAGAATCATGAAACGAATCTAATGACCACACATTAAAACAGTGTTTATATCAGTATGATGAAGCAGTGTGCGATCGTTTCTGTCAGGTGTAAATCTGTGAGAGTGTTTTGATTCTTTTGTGTGAGAAGTGGATGTTTTCGCTGAGTAGACACATCTACAGCTCACACACACACACACACACACTTCAGACGCCGAGCGAGACGATGTGTCCCACACCACAGATGCACACAGGCTCCTTTTCATCACGTATTCCTTCACAAAAACACTACACAATGACAGCAAGAGAGTGAGGATGATGGGAGATTTGAATGGATAATGAACACACACACACTCACTCACACACACACACACACACACTCACTCATAGTGTCTGTCAATTCATATTTCATGCCGTTTATAGTACTGGGAAGATGTCTACTGTGTTTTTGCTGCTTCAGATTGTCTGTTTGTTTCTTTTGTGCACTTTTTTGTGTGTATAACAGGAATAAAAGAGCAGAGTGCTTACACTGATCCGTGTGTGTGTGTGTGTGTGTGTAGTTGTGTCCACAGTACTGGCCAGAGAACGGTGTCCATCGTCACGGTCCGCTGCAGGTGGAGTTTGTGTCCGCTGATCTGGAGGAGGACATCATCAGCAGGATCTTCCGCATATACAACGCTGCACGGGTGTGTTACCATCACTCACACACACACTCTCACTCACACACACACACACACACTGACTTCCTGTGTGTCAGTTAATGTGCTTAAAATGTCAGAACCCTCACCTGTGACATCAGATGAACTGATGCAGAATTAACCAGTGACCCAATCCACCTGACCTCTGTGACCCCTGACCCTGAATATCAGCAAAGTTCCAGTTCTTCTCTATATCAGTGTTTCTGAACTCCTGAAACGCCTCCATTGTAGTCTTGAGTTTTCTTCACAATATTCCTCATTTAAATAATTAATGCGAAGAATAAAGGGGTGGGGCCTGGTTGAGTTAGTCAGTAGTGTGTTGAAACTGGCGGTTATGGTAAGGGGCGGGACATTTCCCACAACACACCGCTCCGGACGACCAATCAGAGCACATTGTGCTTTTCAGAAGGAGGGGCTTCATAGAGACAGGAACTAAACAGAGCGTTACTGACAGACTGGGAAGAGAGGAGCTGAACAATGGAGAATATGAGGAGAACCTGTTCTAGTAGAGCCTGAAAACAACATCAAGACTGGCATAATAGATCCTCTTTAAACAGTGTGTGTGTGTGTGTGTGTTTCAGCCGCAGGACGGGTACCGGATGGTACAGCAGTTCCAGTTTCTGGGCTGGCCGATGTACCGCGACACGCCCGTGTCCAAACGCTCCTTCCTCAAGCTCATCCATCAGGTGGACAAATGGCAGGAGGAGTATGACGGAGGAGAGGGACGCACGGTCGTACACTGCCTGTGAGTAAAGGCCCTGATATACTCATGATTTTGGTCCAACACACACTCTCACCTGTCATAAAAACACACAGGTGTGTCAGACACAATCCCCCATAATCCTCTCTGATTGCAGCAGGAAAACAGGTCGATGATCAATAGTGCTTTCATTCATTTGGAGCTTCTGAAGGAGTTTGATTGACTTCACAAGTGTTTTATCTGATGTGAAGAGAAACACCCCCATCTAGTGGCCAAAAACACCAACTGCGCTTCAGGGGCCAACAGCTGCAAGAAACCATCTGTTCACATTTATATAACTTAAAATTACTTATTTGCACAGCACTAACAATGTTTACATTTATATAAACTTTTTCCTTTATTAGATTGAATGGCTTCACCAAACAGTGACATTAAAAAAGACATTAAAAATATTTATTTACAAACAAAGATACTTTTTGAAAGAAGTCTCTTCTGCACAAAATACAGTAAAAATGGTGAAATATTAAATCAGCTGTTTTCTATGTGAATATATAGTAAATTGTCATTTATATCCAGTGATCAAAGCTGAATTTTCAGCATCATTACTCCAGTCTTCAGTGTCACATGATCCTTCAGAAATCATTCTAATATGATGATCTGCTGCTCAAGAAACATATATGATTATTATCAATGTTGAAAACAGCTTCCACAAAAATTTTAACATTTATTTGAACATTGATAACAATAAGAAAATGTTTCTTTATGAATTTATTAGGTTGAAAGCACAGCATTGTGTTCCTGATCAAACATTGAATCCTGTTCAATGTGACTTTGCCAATTTGACAAAGCAGTAATTAACAGTAATCTGCTTTTTGTCTGCTGTTATTTTTACCGTGTTGTCTTTTGTCCCGTTAGGAACGGCGGCGGTCGCAGCGGGACGTTTTGTGCCATCAGTATCGTCAGTGAAATGCTGCGACACCAGCGCTCTGTTGACGTGTTTCACGCCGTCAAAACGCTGCGCAACAACAAGCCCAACATGGTGGATCTTCTGGTACAGACTTCACTCTCTTCTCATCGGCCTTCAGATTTAAACACCCAGAACAGATGCTTTTGTTCAGAACTAGTGAATCAAAAGCTCTTTGTGGAATTTAAAGCTTCTCCAGTGAGCTCAGGTTCAGGTCATAAATCAGCAACATAAATGAGACTCTGTGATGATGATCCATATTTATTACGGAAAGACACTACAGGTGAAAATAGAATAAACGTAACTAATAGACTTTACCATACTTTCCCTGATTGATTGATCACATTAAGAATTGCTAACATTTTTGTATTACAGGTTTTATGAAATGTTATGTTTTAATATGCAAATGAGGCATTATTTCATTAAATACGTACTATTTTGCACACATTTACTGTGAATGGGAGGTTTTAACCCAGCGAATGGGAGGTTTTAACCCCAGCGAATGGGAGGTTTTAACCCCAGCGAATGGGTTGTTTTAACCCCAGCGAATGGGAGGTTTTAACCCAGCGAATGGGAGGTTTTAACCCCAGCGAATGGGTTGTTTTAACCCCAGCGAATGGGAGGTTTTAATCCAGCGAATGGGAGGTTTTAACCCAGCGAATGGGAGGTTTTAACCCCAGCGAATGGGTTGTTTTAACCCCAGCGAATGGGAGGTTTTAACCCAGCGAATGGGAGGTTTTAACCCAGCGAATGGGTTGTTTTAACCCCAGCGAATGGGAGGTTTTAACCCAGCGAATGGGAGGTTTTAACCCCAGCGAATGGGTTGTTTTAACCCCAGCGAATGGGAGGTTTTAACCCAGCGAATGGGAGGTTTTAACCCCAGCGAATGGGTTGTTTTAACCCCAGAGAATGGGAGGTTTTAATCCAGCGAATGGGAGGTTTTAACCCCAGCGAATGGGTTGTTTTAACCCCAGCGAATGGGAGGTTTTAACCCAGCGAATGGGAGGTTTTAACCCAGCGAATGGGAGGTTTTAACCCCAGCGAATGGGAGGTTTTAACCCAGCGAATGGGAGGTTTTAACCCAGCGAATGGGAGGTTTTAACCCAGCGAATGGGCGGTTTTAACCCAGCGAATGGGAGGTTTTAACCCCAGCGAATGGGTTGTTTTAACCCCAGCGAATGGGAGGTTTTAACCCCAGCGAATGGGAGGTTTTAACCCCAGCGAATGGGAGGTTTTAACCCCAGCGAATGGGAGGTTTTAACCCCAGCGAATGGGAGGTTTTAACCCAGCGAATGGGAGGTTTTAACCCAGCGAATGGGAGGTTTTAACCCCAGCGAATGGGTTGTTTTAACCCCAGCGAATGGGAGGTTTTAATCCAGCGAATGGGCGGTTTTAACCCAGTAAATGGGAGGTTTTAACCCCAGCGAATGGGAGGTTTTAATCCAGCGAATGGGCGGTTTTAACCCAGTAAATGGGAGGTTTTAACCCAGTAAATGGGAGGTTTTAACCCAGCGAATGGGAGGTTTTAACCCCAGCGAATGGGAGGTTTTAACCCCAGCGAATGGGAGGTTTTAACCCAGCGAATGGGAGGTTTTAACCCCAGCGAATGGGTTGTTTTAACCCCAGAGAATGGGAGGTTTTAATCCAGCGAATGGGAGGTTTTAATCCAGCGAATGGGAGGTTTTAACCCAGCGAATGGGAGGTTTTAACCCAGTAAATGGGAGGTTTTAACCCCAGTGAATGGGAGGTTTTAACCCAGCGAATGGGAGGTTTTAACCCAGCGAATGGGAGGTTTTAACCCAGCGAATGGGTTGTTTTAACCCCAGCGAATGGGAGGTTTTAACCCCAGCGAATGGGAGGTTTTAACCCAGCGAATGGGAGGTTTTAACCCAGCGAATGGGAGGTTTTAACCCAGCGAATGGGAGGTTTTAACCCAGCGAATGGGAGGTTTTAACCCCAGCGAATGGGAGGTTTTAACCCAGCGAATGGGCGGTTTTAACCCAGCGAATGGGCGGTTTTAACCCAGCGAATGGGAGGTTTTAACCCCAGCGAATGGGTTGTTTTAACCCCAGCGAATGGGAGGTTTTAACCCCAGCGAATGGGAGGTTTTAACCCAGCGAATGGGAGGTTTTAACCCAGCGAATGGGAGGTTTTAACCCAGCGAATGGGAGGTTTTAACCCAGCGAATGGGAGGTTTTAACCCCAGCGAATGGGCGGTTTTAACCCAGCGAATGGGCGGTTTTAACCCAGCGAATGGGAGGTTTTAACCCCAGCGAATGGGTTGTTTTAACCCCAGCGAATGGGAGGTTTTAATCCAGCGAATGGGAGGTTTTAATCCAGCGAATGGGAGGTTTTAACCCAGCGAATGGGAGGTTTTAACCCAGCGAATGGGAGGTTTTAACCCAGCGAATGGGAGGTTTTAACCCCAGCGAATGGGCGGTTTTAACCCAGCGAATGGGCGGTTTTAACCCAGCGAATGGGAGGTTTTAACCCCAGCGAATGGGTTGTTTTAACCCCAGCGAATGGGAGGTTTTAATCCAGCGAATGGGAGGTTTTAACCCAGTAAATGGGAGGTTTTAACCCCAGCGAATGGGAGGTTTTAATCCAGCGAATGGGCGGTTTTAACCCAGTAAATGGGAGGTTTTAACCCAGTAAATGGGAGGTTTTAACCCAGTAAATGGGAGGTTTTAACCCAGCGAATGGGTTAAATGTTTGCTGGGTAGTTTTATTTAACTCAACTATTTAAAAATTACTGTATTACTTTCTTAAAATGAACCCAAAATATGTTAGAAATTAACATTTATTAATATGTTTCATTAACATTTCATTAAATAAGTTTAATGAATAATAATTAAACATTAAATTGCTTATTAATAAATGTTCACCTTTTGATTATTATTGTTGCCTCTAGTAATTATGTGTCTGATTTTTAATTTCCAACGTATTTTGGGTTCATTTTAAACCAGCCATATAGTCATTTTTAAACAATAGATGAGTTAAATAAAAACTACCCAGCAGGTCAAAAATTTAACTCAACTTGGGTTCATTTTTTTTAGAGTGCATGTTTGAATATGCAAATGAGGCATTATCTAATTAAATATGCAGTAATTTGCATACATTTACAGAACTTAACCTGAACATTGGATAAAGCCAGATTCAAAATTCCTGTTTGATTTTGTTGTCATATCAGCGCATGAAAAACATCTCATCATAGTGACACTTTACTTCACGTGTCTCACGGCTGTGTCTTTCGTGTCTTTCTCTAGGATCAGTACAAGTTCTGCTATGAAGTGGCGTTGGAGTATCTGAACACAGGCTAACGGCTCCGAACTCCAGCAGAGACTGTGTGTGTGTGTGTGTGTGTGTGTGTGTGTGTGTGTGTGTGTGTGTGTACAGTCGGCTTGTATATCTTTAAAATGAAAACTTCATCAAGACTGTGAAGAGCAGATTCAACTCCTGCCTCCGTTTCCCACTGAATCCAGTCTGACGTCTCCTGCTCTCAAGCGCTTCGCTCCAGACTTATTTCTGTCTTGTTTTCCAGCTCAAATATCTAAACGTTCTTAAATCAAGATATTATGAATGAAGATATTAAAGTCGTCATGAAAGGGGAAGTTGTGCTCGTCTTTTCTTCCCTATTGTGCCGTATATACGAGTAAAATGCTTCACATACAAGAACAAATGTAGGGCGGGGCTTGATTTTGATTGGATGGTTGTGGTTTGCTATTGGTGGATCTCATGTGAGTGACAGGTTGCCCCGCCCTCATCATCAGAAATGAGGAGAGATGTCAAAACAGGATTTAATATCTTCAGTCATTTCTCTTCTCCAGTAAATGTATCTTGATTTAAGAATGTTTATATATTTGTGCTGGAAAACAAGACAGAAACACTGAGGAGGAAGTGTTTTATGTTCTTATTGGCCAGTGCTGATCCACCAGAATGGAGTGTCGTTTATTTGCACACACTGTCTGCGATTCACTAAAGGAATCACAAAATTACTGCTGAACGCAAAGTTGCAATTCTGAGGATCCTCATGAATATGTCACAGTCTGTAATGAGCCTAATTTACATATTAATGAGGCATGTTTGTGCTGAACAGAATGATGGCGATTCACTGAAATCCTCCTGCTGGTTAAACTGGAAGAAATAACGCAGAAATAACACACGCGCAAGTGTTTGAGTGGTATTTTGTTGTGTAAATTGTATAACATATGAAAACATCATGACATACGAAGAAATGACGTCATTGATCCAAAGCTTCCCATCGCTCATTCTTTACACATCTTTTCTTTTTGTCTTATTGTTTGCACATGTATTTTTTAATATTGTTTGTTTATACTGTAAATATTTGAGGTGTGCTGTGATATTTATTCAGGACAATCATCTTGTATTGAGTTCATATTGTACATGATCAAATATATTGTATGGATCAACAAATGTCTGCCTGTTCATAACTTGCTACAGTCTTTCATTTCTACTATTTTATCCATTTTTCATAATAAAAATGCAGCTTTTCATTGTTAGTTCATGTCAGTTCAGGTCCATTAAATAATATGGAAAAAACTTTTGATTTTAATCATGTATTAGTAAGTGTAGACATTAACATCGAGTAAGATTAATGAATGCTTTAAAATTATTTTAGTTAACTAATGATAAACATTATTGTAAATAATGTTTCAGTTAAAGACAAAATTTAAGTTCAAGTTTTGCAAGTTACAACTATGGAAGCCCATTAGTGCAAAATAAGAAAATCATGCCTTGATTAGTCATAATTATGACATAAAAAGTCAAAATAATGACTTAAAAAGTCATAATTATTAGACTAAACTGAAATTGTCTTTATTAGATTAAAAAGTTGGGTAACACTTTATTTTAAGGTGACGTAGTTACACGTTACTACATGTACTTACTGTAGTAATAACGGTACATTTTTATTTCGGCATATTTACAAGTAACTAACCCTAAACCAAACCCTAACTCTATAGTAAGTACATGTTGTTAATTACTCAGTACTTATTTGAGTAAGTACAATGTCACTACATCATCTTAAAATAAAGTGTAACAAAAAAATTAAATTGACGCAAGTCACTTATTAGATTAAAAAATTACAATGGTCTTAAAGTCATAATTATTAGATTAAAAAGTTGAAATTGTCAAAGATTAAAAAATTGAAATTGATTAGATTAAAAACTGAAATTGAAGCGTCACTTATTAGATAAAAAATTGAAATTGATGCGTCATTTATTAAAAAATTTAAATTGATGAGTAATTTATTAAAAAATTGAAACTGATGCATCACTTATTAGATAAAAAAATTGAAATTGATTTTGTCATTTATTAAAAAATTTAAATTGAAGCGTCACTTATTAGATAAATAATTGAAATTGATGCGTCATTTATTAAAAAACTTAAATTGATGCGTCACTTATTAGATAAATTGAAATTGATGTGTCATTTATTAAAAAATTGAAATTGATGCTTCACTTATTAGATAAAAAATTGAAATTGATGCGTCATTTAAAAAATTGATGTGTCACTTATTAGATAAAAAATTGAAATTGATGGGTCATTTATTAAAAAATTGAAATTGATGCGTCATTTATTAAAAAAATGAAATTGAAGCGTCACTTATTAGATAAATAATTGAAATTGATGTCATTTATTAAAAAATTGAAACGTCACTTATTAGATAAAAAATTGAAATTGATGGGTCATTTATTAAAAAATTGAAATTGATGCGTCATTTATTAAAAAAATGAAATTGAAGCGTCACTTATTAGATAAATAATTGAAATTGATGTCATTTATTAAAAAATTGAAACGTCACTTATTAGATAAAAAATTGAAATTGATGGGTCATTTATTAAAAAAATTAAATTGAAGCGTCACTTATTAGATAAATAATTGAAATTGATGTCATTTATTAAAAAATTGAAATTGATGCATCACTTATTAGATAAAAAATTGAAATTGATGCGTCACTTATTAGATAAAAAATTTAAATTAATGCGTCATTTATTAAAAAATTGAAATTGATGCGTCATTTATTAAAAAATTGAAATTGATGCATCATTTATTAAAAAATTGAAATTGATGCATCATTTATTAAAAAATTGAAATTGATGCGTCACTTATTAGATAAATAATTGAAATTGATGCGTCATTTATTAAAAAAACTGAAATGAATGTGTCACCTATTAGATTAAAAAATTGAAATGGTCTTAGTTGAAATTGACTGTCATAATTATGACTTCATAATTATTTCATAACTGATTTACAAAAGCATGTTTTTTTCTTATGTGGCAGAAATTGGCTTCTATAGACAGCATGAAACTGGAGCTAAACAAGTGTTAAAATAATGTAGTTAAAGGGGTAATGAGGTCCTGTCATCATTTACTCACCATCATGTTGGTTCTTCTGCTGTTACTGGAACGCAGGGAAGAGGTGAGGATATGATTGCAAGCCGTTTTATTCAACAAACAAAGATAATCCAAACAGTGAAAACAGACGACAAGAATCCAAACAGGGAGACACAAATAGATCCACAGATGAAACAGGAGATGCTACAGCTTTACAAAGTGGTGTAAAGACAACGACTGATAATGAAGACTGAAACACAGACAAATGAGGAACAGGTGTGAGTAATGAGTTGGAAACAAAGGCTAACAGGAACTAAACTACAGAAAATGAAAACCAGAAACAGCGGGACAAAAGAATACCAAAATAATCAGGAGAAATCATGACATATGGACCATGATAAGATGCTGCTCTATATGAACAGTCACATAAACATCTTTTTCACAAAGTGAATGTGGATTAATGTTCTTTTTACTTTGTTGAGTTATGATGTTCCCAATTTTAAGTAAGCAGAACTACCAAGTTTTGAGTTTGTAGTACTCATGCATGTTAATTTCTCCTAACTTGAAGTATTGAGTTAGCTAACTCATACACTTTGATAGCAATTAACATAAAATGTTTAGTTTACTTTTTTATTTTGAGTTCTTGCAAATCAAACGATTTATTTACTTCACTGTAAACCCTAAGAAAATATAGAAAATGCCAACTTGTTAATCTGCTAACATGTTAACAATAGTATGGTATAACACTTAATAAATAAGTACAGCATCTTAAGACATGTAACTTACCTGCTCTCAAACAAGCCGCATGCGCTACTTGTCACCATGATGGACTTTCCGAAAACCCACATTAACAGAAACTCTTCTAAATTAGCATAACAAAACATTAATCACTACTAAATCTCCCTTACCATTAATCGTGCACAAAAAAACATTATATAACACTTAATTTTAGCATTTACTCTCACTTTCGAGTGCCGGGAGCAAAGCATGCTAAGAAATAGAAATCCCAGCCCAGTTTCAGTTAAACTTAAGTTAGTCTAAATTAACTCAAAACAATGAAACAGTTCATTTTACTTAAAATATGTCAGTGCTGTGAACTTGAAAGAAAAAGAAAGTTCCAAATACTCATAGCAGTTAATTTAACTGAACTAATTTGCTCAATTTAAGTTTGTCCTACTTAAACCTATTTTGAGTGTTCAGGTTTACAGTGTTTTAATTTACTTAAATAGTTGCTTGGTTTAGAAAAATAATCTTGTTTTCCCTTTGAATAGTTTATTTTTCTGACTCCACTGACTCACAAGTATGGTCAAAACAAATACACACACACACACACACACACACACACACACACAGTATAGCACTAATTGCAACATCATAGGAATTACAAAGAAATTCAAACATAAAACATCCGTCCTCATGGAGATTCTGCTGTTTGGTTTGTGTTCTGTGCTCATTAAGACTGACTGTAATGAGGAAAGCGAGTGTGAGTTTGTAATCAGAGCTTGAGTTTGACATTCCACAGGGTTAACACTAGTTAAATATAACCCACATCACCAGCTTAGCCAACACGAGCCGACCAAAATCTGACCTGTGATGGACCCACGGACCAAGAGCCTTTATGTCACTAAGGTCACTAAAGTCTGTATGAAAATATACACAGTACTGGAGTTAGAGAAAGATAACATTGTATATATATATATACTCTACCAGTCAAAAGTTTGGACACTGTAAGATTTTTAATGTTTTTAACATGATCCTTCTAATATGATGATCTGCTGCTCAAGAAACATTTATTGTGTACAATTTTTTTTTTTCAGGATTCTTTTATTAATAGAAAGTTCAAAAGAACAGCATTTATTTGAAATATAATCTTTTGTAACATTATAAATGTCTTTACTGTCACTTTTGATCGATTTAATGCATCCTTGCTGAATAAAAGTATTAATTTCTTTTAAAAAAAAATAAAAATTCTTACTGACCCCAAACTTTTGAACGGTAGTGTATAATGTTACAAAAGCTTTGTATTTCAGATAAATGTTGTTCTTTTGAACTTTCTATTCATCAAGGAATCCTGAAAAAAAAAAAGTACACAACTGTTTTCAACATTGATAATAATCATAAATGTTTCTTGAGCAGCAGATCATCATATTAGAATGATTTCTGAAGGATCATGTGACACTGAAGACTGGAGTAATGATGCTGAAAATTCAGCTTTGATCACAGGAATAAATTACTTTATAAAATATATTCACACAGAAAACAGTTATTTTAAATTGTAATAATATTTCACAATATTACTGTTTTTACTGTATTTTTAATTAAATAAATGCAGCCTTGGTGAGCAGACGAAACTTCTTTTTAAAAAAAAAAAAAAAAAAAAAAATATATATATATATATATATAGTTAAAATCAGGAAAATGTAACAAAGCATAATTTATATAAAATTATATTACATTTTTTGTACATTAAGCATGGGAAGTAGTTCATATTTATACATAAATACTCTGGCTTTCAACTGTGTTTTAAAAATGTTTTATTAGTTTGTTTTCCCACCTGTCTGCCTTATCATAAGGAATATTATATCATTAAACTGCTACTTCTATTATTTGATTTTATTTAAATATGGGGAAAATAAGCCCTTGTTTCATTAATATCTAAAAACAATTAAGTTTAAAAGAAAAAGAAAGCTGCTGTTATGTATGTTTTATTTTACTTTATTTCTATCTTTTTATTTCTTTATTTTTTTATATTAGTTGTTAAATAACTGTTACATTATTATTATTTATTTATCTAAAAACAAACAAACAAACAAACAAAAACTCTGCGCGCGCCCGATTCGAGGGGAGTGCTGCTGGAGGCCGGCGAGCGCGTTCACGGGAATGCGCACGCGCGTTTGAGCAAGGGGAGGGAGGTAAACAAGATGGCGGCAGCCTTGAAGCAGCAGCAGCTGTGAAGAACAGATGCGAGAAAATAAACGGATGAAGAGTAGAATAGGAATATAAGCTTGAGTTCCCGTCCGTCATCGAGCTGTGCTGACGAGAGCAGCTTCAGGTCAGTGTGTTCGACTAGTTTCTTCTCTGTCAGTGATGTGTGTTAGCCGCCGCCGCTAACCGCTGCCGATAAAACACTCTCATTCCATCGACACAAACATTGCGTTTGTCACTCAAATCCCTCACGTACACATCGAATAACACACATGAACTCATGACGATGCGCGAGTGTTTGTGCTGAGCTGCGGGCTTTGATCGATTATCCGCATTACATGATCAGATAATCGATCAATCATCAAAAACTCACTTTACTGTCTGATGTTGTTTCATTCTCTACATTTCATATCATGTCACTATGGAAGCCCATTTCCGCCACATAAGGGGAAAAAATCATGCTTTGGTAAATCATAATGACATTAAAAAGTCGTAATTTTGACTTTAGAATGTCATGATGATGATGATTTAGTATGCCATAATTTCAACTTTTAATGTCATAATTATGACCCCAAAAAAATCAAAATTATGAATTAATATATCATAACTTTGACTTTTTATCACATAAATATGACTTGCTATGTCATAATTTCAACTTTTAATGTTATAATTATGACATTTATGTCATAAATAAGATAGCAAAGCGTAATTGTTTTCACTTATGTGGCAGAAATGTACTTCCATACAGTCCTGACTGAGTTTAGTGGATATTATTTACTGCCTGAGTCCGGATTGTGTTTATTTCTCTCTGTTTGGTTATTATTACTCAATCAAAACAGTACTATGGTTCATATATGGTGTCCGGCAGTAATCATAATGTTCATATACATAATGCATAATATATTTTTTTAAAATTCCAAAGGCAGCTATATATTTATATATGTATAAAAACGTTAATAATTAATATTATAAATATGTATAAAATGTTATTTGAAGAATTTTTAGTTTCTATTGCATTGTCATTACTTTTTTTACACACTATTATTCTGTACTGTTAGATGTATTTAAATAAATTTTTTATTTATTCTAATCAGTTTATTTATTTAAATTTAATTAGTTATTTTTTTATTTAATTTAAATGTATTCATTATTTATTTAAATCAAGGTTTATTCATTCATTTCATTTAATCTTTTATTTATTTTTACATTTTTACTGTGTTTTTTCCACTCCTTTCTAAGCCCCAGTTTGGAAACCCTTGATATTATTAATATGTCTGTCAGGAAATGTGCTTTCACAGTTTAAGATGCATACAGACACTAACTTTGACACTGAGGCCTGTTTCACCACTTCATCATAAGCAGAATGTTTAGTGAGGGTTTTTGATTAATCGTGCCTCTTATTTCTCTTTCTTGTAGGTATTTATTTTGGATCTTGGACATGGATTTTCCGTAATGCTGAAGTGAAATCGCTAATCCTCATTCCTGATCGCAGCGTACCAAAGAGAGCGTTGACGTGCTTCTGGAGCTGCACGGGCCGAGGACCTACAGCTGGACATTCTGGATCTGACTGAAGCGGATTTGATTTTTCCTGTTCCTGCAGAGATGTCAAGAGGTCCAGACGTCGGCTAATTAAAACCAGGAAACTATAAAACACTTGTTTGTTTCCCTGAGAGGTTGTTTTTGTGATTTCTTTCTGGCTCACCGACCCGGCCGTCGAGCGATGCTGCGGTTTAACAGGCATTTGTTGTTCTACTGACTGGTCTTCCCCAATCAGAACTGCTCCTCCGTTGCCTCGGAATACAAATATTCCCGACGAGCGTTTGGGAAAGAGAGCGGGAGGCCGGAGAAGATGAGCGTAGGCGGTGAGCTCCAGCATCTGGACTACCTGACAGAGAATGAGCTCATGGGGATGGACACCTTCATCCACCGCATCGACTCCACCGAGGTCATCTACCAGCCCCGACGCAAGCGCGCCAAGCTGATCGGGAAGTACCTGATGGGCGATCTGCTCGGGGAGGGATCGTACGGGAAGGTGAAGGAGATGTTGGACTCGGAGACTCTGTGTCGCAGAGCCGTTAAGATCCTGAAGAAGAAGAAACTCAGGAGAATTCCCAACGGAGAGGCCAATGTGAAAAAGTAAGAGCTGCTTGCTTGCTTCATCTTTGATTTGTAACGTCACCGTGACATCAGAATGAAAGGCACACCAAGGACGATAGGAGCTGCTGGACATTGACATAGATTTGATTCAGTTCTGGTCTCTGTTCGATATCGATTACATGATGAGACATGATTTATTTCCAGGGCTCGAAACTAACTTGGCAGCACCAGCAAAAATGTAGGAGCACCGCAACTACAAATTATATATTAACAGATTTCTTCTATTTAAAAACAACTCCACATATTGTAGAGAAATGAAAACAGTAGTGATGCACTGATCATGATTTTCCATGGCCGATTCCGATTTTTTTTAACATGCAAATTGGCCAATTTCGATAACCGTTGCCAATTTTTTTTCTTTCTTTAAGCAAATTTATTTGTTAATTTGCTCTATTACATATGGAAGCTTGTTTCCGCCACTAAATAAAAAATAAAAAAGGTAATTGTGACTTTTTATCTCGCAATTCTGACTTCTTTTCTCAGAATTACGAGATGATAATTCTCAATTGCGAGAAATTAAAGTCAGAATCGTGAGTTATAAACTCACAATTGTGCGATATAAACTCGAATTCTGACTTTTCTTGCAATTCTGACTTCTTTTCTCAGAATTGTGAGATATAAACTCGCAATTGTGAGCTATAAAATCCATTTCTGAGGAAAAAGAGACTATATCTCGCATATATATCTCGCAATTCTGACTTTTTAACTCGCAGTTGTGAGAAATAAAGTCAGAATTGTGAGATAAAAATGACTAACTTTTTTATTTTTTATTCAGTGGCGGAAACAAGCTTCCATAATTACAGGCCAAACCGGCCTTAAACAAAAATATCTGTAGCCATTTGAAATTAGAGGCAACCACTGCATTTTATTTATGATCCAAACAAAGATACACACATGTAGCATAAGCAGCTGTTTTTGAGTTGAAGTAGATTGTATAATTTCAAGTTTTAAAGTAAAAACAGAATGGTGTGACTTTAGATTTGTGAAATTAAGCTACATACAGTAAGACACACCTGCACAAAACAAAAACGGCACACGGACTGAATAAAAATGCAAATTCACGCTCTGACAGTAGGTGGCGCTTAACTTCCCGTTTACAGAATATTTTCACATATTTGTTGTCTTTGGATGGCAGGCGTAACAAATACTGTTTAGTAAAGTTTTGTACACGCATCAACTGAAAACAGCACAGACTAAAAGATCAATCCAAATCGGTTCGTCAAAATGAGAATTGATTAAAATCTAATTCTATAAGAATAGTGTTCACACCACAACTACAACGATAACAGCACAGGGGCAATATTATTGGATGAACGATAAAAACATTGACAGCCAATCAGTGTGTTCATGGTCATCCAGTTTGAAATGTTTACTACAAACAAGTTTACTACTACAAAGTCGACACTATCATGACTAAAAGTTTGCTATGAAGTATTTCCTACTAAAGCAAGGCGACTCTGGGAAGCGTATCCAGAGCAGACAGGTGGGAGTGGCCTTGGACAGCAACATGCCCAGTGCATTGTGGGTGTTGAAGTTTTCCTACCTATTTGGCAAAAGGGAAGATGGCAGCCTTTTCTCAGTTTTCTCTAGTGAGGTAGCACAGATTTCAAAAATGGTTTTGCCTTTCTGCTGGTTAATGTCAAACGGCTTTTAATCATTGTAATGCAGCCTTTCTCACTTAAAGCTGGTGGTTAACCATGAGAAAATCTACCATTGTTCTTTTCTTCCCTTATTGAACATCCGTATTACGTCACATGACTGAAGTGGAATGTTCATTCATGTTGACTTTAACTTCACTTTAGAAATGTCTCTCATCTTTAGTTTTCTGGAGGTGTTTTCTGACACTCGTCATGTTCATTCCTCCTGTGCTCTGAAATATCATCATCTTGCTGTTTAATCACACAGAGCAGTTAAATTAATTAAAGTAATGTGCAGTGAACCCTCGGGCTTCTGCTTTAAATAGACGAGAGCTTTTGGACCGGCTTCAAAACCCTCGCATGCCAGGACACGTGTGTTTGGTCTTGGTTGAAAACAAGTCTGTTAGACGATTAGTCCACGTGTGTTGACCGTGAGAGAGACCAGCTCTGAGCTACATAGACAGCACCCTAATAAGGCAGCAACCTATCTGAAATTAACCTCATTAATGATTGATTTAAAACACAGCGACTCACACATCGATCAAACTCCTCACGTGAAGCACGCTGCAAAACCCTTTAGAATATAGATAGGAATAAAGTTTGGTGTATGTAAAGCTGTTGAAGTGGAGATTTCTGACTCAAACTCTTCGGCTGTAAAGATTTGTATTAGAGCTGCACGATTAACCGTTAAAAGATTCAAACACCCACGTCATCTCATTCCTAAATGACGATTCGCATGCGTCTGTTAAACCTTTGACAAAATCACACTGGAACATTCAGGTCTGTGTTCAGGCTGCTGCAGAGCCAGAGAGAGCAGTTGTCATTTATGAAAAAGCTTCATAAACAGTGTTTTCAACCACACAGTATTATTATTTCTGTCATACAAATATTCGTATTATCACAGAAGGACTGGAATGAAAGTTTATATTTCAGATATAAACACTGATGTCTTCGGCAGCGATCTAAATCACCTTTTGAAAGTAACTTGGCGCTTCAAATAACATTTGGGTCGATTACATCGTTACACCAGTAGGTGGCGACAAGTGACTGTTAAAAATGTATTCGAAATGAAAATGCTCAAATCATGGGAGAATCGTGATCTCTGTTTGAAACAAAAAAAATCTCAATTTATCCAGAATTGTGAAGTTCTAATATGTATTATAATTGAAATCTACAGCTGCAAATAGATAAAGTGCAATAAATGGATGTTTTCTTTCCACTAGTTTGAAATAAGACATGTTATGGAAGAAAATTAGACCAAAATCATATATATATATATATATATATATATATATATATATATATATATATATATATATATATATATATATATAAAGAAACTATATTTTTGCCTGAAGTCATGCCTTAAACATTTTGCAGTGAGACATGTTTTTAAAAACATGTCATCTCTCAGTTAATGAGTTTACAGCATAAGTTCCGTCACCAGAATAGTATGTGCGCCGCCCAATTTTTGTAACCGTGCAGGTCTCAAATGCGCATTGAATTTATTTTTACCACTAATCAGTTGTCTCACAAGGTGGCAGCACTGGACCGAGCCGTTGTTTCACAGTAGAAAACTAAACTAAAGAGAACTACAACAACAAAATACCAGAGACTGCAGCAACAACAGACGCCAGCATTGACAAGCGCTTGTGTGAGGGGGTTAAGAGATAGACGCGACTTTAGTTTAAAAGTAGGGCTGGGCGATTTTTCAGATTTTTTTTTTTTTTTTTTTTTTCGATTAATTCGAATTAGATTTTTTGGCTCAATTTTATTATTTTTAAGTTGAGAAATCTCGTTTTTGAATAAAAAAATGTTAACAAATAGGGATGCACGGATATGAAAATTTTGGCCAATAACCGATAATTGTTCTAATTTTTTAGGAGAGCCTGATTAAAGAGTTTCACCATTAAAAGTAACGTCCCAGTCACACAATTATAATGTTCTCGATATAATTTTATGTAGCTTAAAAAACAGATTTGCGCTGCTCGCTGTATTTTACTTTTTGAAGTGATTTTCAATCATATTTCAAGCAATTAAAAGCAAAAGTGCAAATCTGAAGAGTCTCAGCTGAAGGAAATAATCCATTATTTATCTGCTTTAATATATCGGCCAAATTTTCTTACTGGGCCGATAACTATAACGTTAAAATGAACATATATCGGCCCATACCGATATGGTGGCCGATATATAGTGCATCCCTTATAACAAACTTTACAATTAGACATGTTGACAATTCAGCAATGATAACAGTTAAGACAAGAAAATGATCCGACCACATGATGCCGCACCTGATTAACCGCTCTCGTGTGACGTAGAACACATCGCTAGTCTTAAGTGGCTGTTCACTCAGAAATGCATTTTTGTGTTGAAAAAACAAGATGTGGGCAGTGGAATGGGGGAAAAAAAGCAAACTTTTTTTAACTTGACCACCACGTTTTTAGATAATCATAATGTAGATACGTTTTTAAGTTGACTAATCAGTCAATTATTTAGAAAAAAATCGATTTTATTTTTTTGCCATATCGCCCTATTTAAAATGGTGCAAAGACTTTTTTTATCCATCATAACTTCAGGAGAGATATAGCGTATACTTTGGGCTTAAGATGTTAAAAACTTATTCTAATATGTTCAATTTAAATGTGCAAATTCATGCTACCAAAAGAATCTAGCAGCGTGTGTGTGTGTCCTTATATGGCTGCTGTGTTCATTGACAGCAGCGATTAGGCAGCAGGCCTCGACTGGCAGGCGCACGCGGAACATGACGAGCATTGCATAACGTGTCCGCCGTTCCCATGGTCACGCCGGAGGAATGCAGCGGAGCCTCCGGCCTTGACCAGGGAACGAGGTCAGTGGAATACAGGAGAGCGAGACGCAGTAAAAGGAAACGGGAAGTGCATCAGCACGACTTCAGTGACATTGAGCATTAAAGAATGAAGCTCTGTTTGGCTACCGTGTGCTCAATGTGAGATAAGACATCTTGTTGTTTTGGCCAGATCCTAAAGCAGCTTTGTGTGTGTGTGTGTGTGTACATGCTTTAAAGAAGGGAATCCCAGAATGCACGTGACGTGCTCAGTAGAAGAAATAAATGCAAGATAGTTGGCGAGAGATGTCAAGAGAAATATTGATAATTGATGTAATTAAGAAGCAGGAAAACATTATTTAGAAGTAATTAAATCTAAATTAAAAATTAAATGTTGTGAGATTATTGTAGAAAAATCAAAGCAATTAATGCTTGGCTTTTCACAGCCAGTGACTAGTGGAAGGAAAACATCTAAAATACAGTGTTTTATTGCACTTGATCTATTTGCCTCTGTAGATTTCAATCTCAATCCATCTCTTTTACATATTCAAACACAACATTTCAGAAAACTTGTAATACAGACAATGTTTGCAATTCAAATGTAATCAACTGTGGTTATATTTAATAGGTCATGTTCGGAGGCAATTTCTGAGTGAAAATGGTTCCGAAGTAAATGGTTCAGCGTGTTTTCTCAGTTCAGTGTGGTTGGCTGTTGTCCATGTCGGTCAGATGGCTGATAAACACATGCACATGCACTAGTGTGTGTTTGCATCAGCCTGCAGCTATTTTAGTCGTGTGGAAACACAGTCCGTCTCTCTGCTGATCACTACACATATTTCGCTCACTCACTCTTTCCTCATACTTTCTCAGGCCTTTCTCAGAGTCTTTGTGTGCTGATGCTGTTCATGTCAAACTTTCAGTGAGATCAAAAGTCACGATTTTGTCTGATTGTTCATTTACACTCTTAACAATAAAGGATCCAAATAGTGTTAATTTCGTCAGCTATGTTTTAATATAGTCTTAGTTCTGTGATAAATACTTTTTAGTTTTTTATCTTTAGTAGGCGTGTGACGAGATCTTGTAGCATGCAATATCACAACCTGACCATATTTCTTGTTGAGGTGAAAAGCTGTTTGTGGCAAGACCTTTTTCTAGTGCTTGCATTATTTAGTTTTCTTTTACTGCATATAATAATTCATACTCAGAAAGTAGAATTTTGAGTGCTCTATTTAAAAAAAAAAAATCCGCAATTAAACCGCAAAATACCAGAAGTGGCTCATTCCACCAATGAGAATTTATGAACCGCATTATTAGACTGTTTTTTTGTTTGTTTTGTTTTTAAGGCTGCACAATATATTAAAACCATTTAAAAATCATAATGTAGCATAGTGCTGTAGTGAAATCACAAAGGCTGCGATACATTAAGACATTTCTAAAACTTCAAAATAAACGTTTAACCCCTTACTCTGAGTTTGTATGGTTTAATGTCCATATGTTTTTGTTCAAGAAATTACAGTGGCTGTCACATTTCTATCGTAAAGAAGTGGCCATATATTAACGATTAAGTGAAAATGAGTTAAATGTTGTTTGGCCAATATTAAAGGTTTAGTTCACCCAAAAATGCTAAATTAATCACTCGCTCTCATGTCGCTCCAAACCCGGAAGACGTTCAGTCATCTTCGGAAAACAAATTAAGATATTTTGATGAAATTCGTGAGCTGTCTGACCCCTCCATAGACTGCAACACAATTATCACCGTCAAAGCCCAGAAAGGTAGTAAAGACATCGTTAAAATAGTCCATGCGACTGCAGTGGTTCAACCCTAATGTTATGAAGCGACGAGAATACTTTTTGTGCGCAAAAAAACGAACAAAAATGACTTTGATGTTGTAAACACAGTGCAGCGCTTCCAGGTTCTACGTCAAAGTTTAAAGTGTTTGTTTTCCACGTGTTAGTTTTCCTAAATCTTGAAACTTTGAGTTTTACAAATGGGGATGATCTTTGAAGGATGAACAAATAATGTTTTGGTCATCGCATTAAAAATAACATTTAAACTGGACAATATTTAGAGCTTTGAAGTGCTGGGAAAACTGTGAAGCACTTCAAAGCTCTTAAAAAAAATGCTTGAATTTCACTCTCAGAAGGTTATATGAACCCTAAAATTAATAATATAAAAACATTTGACTTTCTGCCACAATACCATGTTAGCGTTACTATATTAAATCCATGGTGAATGTTGGTGATTTGTGGACTGAAAAGCCTTCTATAACGTCAAAGTTGTTTGATCAGATTTCTGTGGTTTGTAACAGAGAATTCTGTGCTGGATTTGAATACTTCTCACTAGATCTCACAGCGATGTTATTAATTCTGTGGTGAATTCAAACCTTTTGCATGTTGAATTATCTGTCAGTGTTTTTATGATGCATTAAATCATGTGTGATTGTCATCAGGTTGTTGTTGCTGCGTCTACATTCAGATGTTTTTTGTTGTTCTCCTGCAGGGAGATTCAGCTGCTAAGACGACTACAGCACAAAAACGTCATCCAGCTGGTGGACGTGCTGTACAACGAAGAGAAGCAGAAAATATATCCTTTACACCGAGTGTGTGTGTGTGTGTGTGTGTGTGTATGAATGCACATAGATGCATGTGTGATGCGGATGTGACTAAGCATGCTGTGTTGCGTCAGTCTCCCAGCATTCAGCCTCTCTGTCTTCAACACTCAGTGTCTCAGTTTGTAGAATGCTCAAATGACCTGCTGAATTTGCCATATGTGCAGTATTGAGTTGCTGTACCCCACAATGCAGTGCTTTCAACGGGACCTTCCAATTCCAGTGCATCTTTTTCTTGCTCAAGTTTTGCTTTTATAGAATCCACATTATTTGGAACAGAACGCAAGTGTGCTGCACTACTCATACTGTTTACTGACTACTAGTGGTCAACTGATATATCGCCAAGGCCGATGTCTCATAAGCAGGACTTTTATTTTGAAAGCATTGAACACTTTTGTGCTCCCGTCTTCATTAGTGTACTTTGTGCATATCAATCGTTCCATTCCTGTCTTCCATCATCACAGTTTTTATACGAATACAAAATAAAAATTTCTTTTGTCTTTCATGCGGAGACTCTCTTCTCGTTTGCATAATGATGCATTTAAAAGTTAACGACCAAACGTATCTTTATTAAAGTTCACAATGCTGTTGCAGATGAATTAAAATGTGGTTAACATATTTCGTCAGGATACTGATTATTAATAACTCAAACCCCTTTATCATAACAGTTGATCTCGCACATCTGCCATTTTTGTAGTTTTTAACACTTTTTGTAGTTCTAATAGAATTCTCGCCCAACACGCAATGGGTTGTGGGCAATATTAGCCGTTAGAGTGTGAACAGATCTGCACTTCCGGGGGAAAAAGTAGAGCATCCGGGTATCTTTGGAATACTCGTTCCACATACTATGATTTGAGACATACTAATTCTAGTTTCAAATTCTGTTCAGGAATGGATAGTATGCAAATTGGGACACAGCTTTAGTGAAGAATGGAAATGGAATGGAAAGTGTTGAATTGTGGGATATGGTTTAAGCACTCCAACTTTTTAATCAAATGTGGTTCTTTTGGCAGTAATTGGTGTTATTGTAGTATTACGTAATTATATTTTATAAGTTTTGAATTAGCATTTCTTAGTTTTTATATGTTTTTGTTTTGGCTTCTTCTTTTTTTTAGTTATTTCCAGTTAATAATTTTAGTGCTTCAACTAATAATATACATTTAAACATACATTTTGCCCTAATACACATTTTAAATATAAAATGAAGAAAATGGTTTTTATTGATAATAATCCTGGTCTCATGTCAAGTCCACTGACTGTAACACTGAAGTGTTTTCACAGAGTCTGATGTATGTATTGTGGAAAGTGTTATTCATTTAAATGTGATTTGACTTGCTGTGATGTGTGATTTTTGCTTGGTTGTTCCTTGACCGCTGGCTCACGTATATGGTGATGGAGTATTGTGTCTGTGGAATGCAAGAAATGTTGGATAGCGTTCCAGAGAAAAGATTTCCAGTATTTCAAGCTCACGGGTGAGACGCCAACCATTAGATAAAACACACACTTCTCTGAAAACACACTGCACTGCGTTTCTGATGACTTGAGTCATCTCTGTCTGTCACTTTGATGGACTTTAGATGATCCATCATGGTCTATTTTTAGGTTTTTGATATTTGTTTAATTTCTTTCACACATTAATCACACATTTGTCTTTCTGTTGTTCTTCCCGTGTCTCTTTCAGGTACTTTTGCCAGCTTCTGGATGGTCTTGAATACTTGCACAGCCAGGGAATTGTACACAAAGATATTAAACCAGGGAATTTGCTGCTCACTACAGATGGGGCGTTGAAGATCTCTGACTTGGGTGTAGCAGAGGTGAGACGTCCGTCTGTGTTCTTGTGTCCACTTCTCTTCAAGTCGGCATAAAAGAGAAGTTGTGCTGGTCTTTTCTTCCCTATTGTGTCGTGTATCCGAACGAAGTGCTTCACAAACAAGAACAAATGTAGGGCGGGGCTTGATTTTGTCTGTGAGGAATTGATTGGATGGTTGTGGTTTGCTATTGGTGGATCTCATGTGAGTGACAGGTTGCCCCGCCCTCGTCATCAGAGAAGAGATGCTGCAAGAGGGAGAAGATATTCTGAATCAAGATTACCAGGAACATGAATTATGATGTGCACCGATAAATCATTTATAATAAACACTGCAATATTCCATAAAAAATATGAATTTTTGATTTTGTATTGTTGTCAGTGTAGTAAACACTGACAGAGGAATTTCAGAAGGAAGATCATGAGAAACGTAAACAGAGTCAGTGTGTTCACAGACTGTGTGTGTTTATCTCTGACCTTTGACCTCCAGGCACTCCACCCCTTTGCGGAGGACGACACGTGTCGGACGAGCCAGGGGTCGCCAGCGTTTCAGCCACCAGAGATCGCCAACGGCCTGGACACGTTTTCAGGGTTTAAGGTGGACATCTGGTCTGCTGGGGTCACACTGTGAGTTCATCTCAGACTCAGTCAGCAGCGCAGCTTCATGTTGTTGGTGATGCAAACATACTGTGGTTTATTGTAAACAGAGACCTGCGGAGCTGGTGGGCGGAGTCTAACTCTGGCTCAGGCCAGTAGAGTGCATCAGTGCCCACCCACTTTTCCCCATAGGGATTTTTAAACAAGTCTTTGTTAAAGCGTTATAAGCCATGAACCAAACCAGCCAGCTACGAGGAACATTACAAAGTTTGGTTTGAAGCAAAAAAAAGTATTTGAAAATCAGGCAAAGGTACAAGATTCTGAACTTAGTGAGCAAAAGAACTACAATCCCATGATGCACTGCCAATGACAATCAAATTTAAAACACTTTTCTTTTTAGAGCTGCTTTACTGTCATTGGTCAAATTTTCTGTACGGCATCATGGGTATCGAGAACCGGTTCCAAATATCCAAGAACCGCTCGCAGCAGGTCTGTTTTTAAAAGTTATCGTTATTCCCTTGGGAGAAAATGGAGTATTTACTTCCGGAATCTGACGCTCTATAAGTGAATCCATAAGACGCTCTGATTCCTTGCTTGTAAAACTAAACAGAGTTTTCTCATTTTCTCCATTGCATTTGAATGTGTTCTGATGTCATTTAAGCCAGTAACCCACAATACCTTTCTCTTTCCCACTCACAGATACAACATAACGACGAGCCTGTACCCGTTTGAAGGGGACAACATCTATAAGCTATTTGAGAACATTGGGAAGGGTGACTACACTATTCCGGAGGAGTGCGGCCCGCTGCTCTCAGACCTGTTGAGAGGTGAGCTTGTTAAACCACAGGACTCGTTTGACTTTTAGTTCACCCAAAAATGAACATTTGCTTTTTTATTTACTCACCCTCAAGATGTAAGTGACTTGGATGGCCTGAGGGTGAGTAAATTAAAAGCAAATTTTCATTTTTGGGTGAACTATCCCTTTAATATTTCTGTGATTCAGGGTTATTGTCATTAACTAAAACCTTTTTCTGGCAATCAGTCAGTCATTCTGTGATTATAGAAATGCATCCTGAGTTCAGGTTAAAAATTATTTACTTGATTATTAAATGTGCTTTTCCTTATTGTGCACTGTCAGGATTGTTTTTTTCTTGACTGTGCTGTAATTCATAGGTTTGACCTTTAGATGGCGACATTGTGACATTAATGTTCAGCACTGATGTTGTGTTTGAGAGCATTATCGTCACAATCTCAGAGCAAACACTGATGAAACTTCAGTTAACACAGACGTACACACACACACACACACACAGGCGATTAATTGTTTGAGTATGAAGCTCTGCTGTTCCTTCATCTGACGTGTTTTTATCTGCAGGGATGCTGGAATATGATCCTGTGAAGAGGTTTTCAATACAGCGCATCAGACAACACAAGTGAGTCCATCAGTCCTCATACTGACAGATACAGTCCAGAACTTACGTGAACAACAATTCTTGTCATTCAGATCACATGCTGATAAGTTGAATAGGAAAATATGCCCTCCCCGTTTTAAATAGGATCTGTTATGCCAGTCTTGATGTTGTTTTCAGGCTCTTCTAGAACAGTTTGATTATTTTCCTCATATTCTCCATTGTTCAGCTCCTCTCTTCCCAGTCTGTCAGTAACGCTCTGTTTAGTTCCTGTCTCTATGAAGCCCCTCCTTCTGAAAAGCACAATGTGCTCTGATTGGTCGGCTGGAGCAGTGTGTTGTGAGAAATGTCCCGCCCCTTACCATAACCGCCAGTTTCAACACACTACTAACTAACTCAACCAGGCCCCGCCCCTTTATTCTGTTTTTTTTTTGTCCTTTATTTTTGCCTCTTCATTAAGTATGTACATCCAAATTCAATAAAGACAATAGTGTCATTGTTTGTCTCAAAATTCGAATCATTTTCCAAACATTGTTCATTCTTTCCTCCTCAAAAGACAGTAATTTAACTGCCCAATTCTGATAGATGTTATCAAAACTATTAGTTCACTGGAATCGTTAAGTGGGAACAGAATCAGTGAATCCCATTTGATTCCAGTGAACACAGATTACGTGAACACAAAGCTGGGAGTGGGAGGAAGAGGAAGTGGAGAATAGTGAGAGTGGGAGAGATGAGCTAGAAATAAACATGGCCTGGATTTGAGGAGATCTTCAGGATGAGGTAACTGATGCGGTTTCCATGGAAACGGAAGAGCTCGCGAAGACGTGCAGAAATGATGTTTGATCTCACCTGAGGACAGTGTTGCTCTGAGATGTTAGAATGATTTCTGAAGGATCATGTGACACTGAAGACTGGAGTAATGATGCTGAAAATTCAGCTTTGATCACAGGAATAAATTACACTTTACTATATATTCACATAGAAAACAGCTGATTTACATTGGAATAATATTTCACTATTTTTACTGTATTTTTGATCAAATAAGTGCAGCCTTGGTGAGCAGAAGAGACTCTTTCAAAAACATAAAATCATAATTATTCCAAACTTTTGGCTGGTTGGTAGTGTATCATTTAAAGCAGGTGAAACTCGTGTAATTACAGTTCAAAAAACACTAAAATCATCTACTACTTCAATGTTTCTTCATACATATATATAAAGAAACATTGAAGAAGTAGATGATTTTAGTGTTTTTTGAGTTTCATTTGCTTTAAACGATATTAATCAACTGTGTTTAGACTTTATCTTAAGAACTAGTCTGAACAACCAGCAGTTAACCAATGGGTCTTACTTTTTTACATTCATATTGCAACTGGCTGCAGATGATGTCCAGCACGATTGGTCCCAACGGTTATTTCCTCTTCCTGTTTAGCTGGGTCCGTAAGAAACACCCGCCCTCGGAGCCGCCCGTCCCCATCCCGCCCAGCGCAGAAACACGGGACCCCTGGCGCAGCATGACGGTTGTGCCGTACCTGGAGGATCTCCATGGTTACGCTGAGGAAGAGGACGATGACGAGCTGTTCGATGGGGAAGATGACATCATATACACTCAGGACTTCACGGTACCAGGTAAGCGGGTCGCAGGGGGCGGAGTCTAATTGACACATTTACATCTGGTTAGTAGTCCGCATGTGCACAGAGGCGTTTTTATGATTATGTACAGCTGTCTCGACCATTCAGCAGCGTCACTCACATCACTGTTATTCTTCCACATCCCAGCCCACGCTGTAATGTTGTTTTCAGTGCGATTTACATGAAAAATAGATCCTCGTTGTACAGAAACATTTTATTTCCCTCATGCGGACGTGTTAGAGAAGAAGTGTGGAGGAGAATGACTCAGAGAGTAAAGTGAGGACATTTTGGCTGGTTCTCACTTTCTGAGAGTCTTTAAAGGCCTGTTTGAGGGTCAAGACTTGGTTTTAGGCATCAGGTTATAATGAGGTTCACTTCAGAATAACAATTTCCTGATAATTTACTCACCTCCATGTCATCCAAGATGTTCATGTCTTTCTTTCTTCAGTCGAAAAGAAATTAAGGAAAACATTCCAGGATTTTTCTCCATATAGTGGACTTCACTGGGGTTCAACGGGTTGAAGGTCCAAATGTCAGTTTCAGTGCAGCTTCAAAGAGCTCTACATGATCCCAGACGAGGAATAAGAGTCTTATCTAGAGAAACCACGCATTACATAATCATGTTGGAAAGGTCACACGTGATGTAGGAGGAAGTACCGATCCAGTGTTTACAAAGCGAACGTCAAAGACTAAATCAAACAGCCTTTATAAAAAAAGGTAAAACAATGATGTCGGATGATTTTTGAAGTTGGAGGAGAAAATGAGATGGAGTTTTTCCGCCGTCATGTGTGGCGCATCCCAGAGCAGTGCAAGACGAGCATTTGTGGTTAAAAAGTATATAATGTTTATTTTTTTAGAAAATGTCCGATGGTTTCTCTAGATAAGACTCTTATTCCTCGTCTGGGATCATGTAGAGCTCTTTGAAGCTGCACTGAAACTGACATTTGGACCTTCAACCCGTTGAACCCCAGTGAAGTCCACTATATGGAGAAAAATCCTGGAATGTTTTCCTTAATTTCTTTTCGACTGAAGAAAGAAAGACATGAACATCTTGGATGACATGGAGGAGAGTAAATTATCAGGACATTTTAATTCTGAAGTGAACTAATCCTTTAAGGGTTGATTTGGGGTTCAGGTTAGACAGGAAGTGTTGGAGTCATCAGCGCTGCTGTGTTTGTCAGTGTATTCGTCACTAAACCTCCAGACATGTTGTTTTGAACAGGGCAGGTTCCAGAGGATGAGGAGGATGAGGAAGAGCGCGCTCCAGAGCGCACCTGTGCTGTGGCCAAGCCGGTGTGTGTGAACGGGACGGAGTCGGCGGCACTGAAACCCAAATCCGAGCGGCGCTCCAGCTCTTCCTCCAATCCATCCAGGAAGGGCATTTCTGCCGCCAGCAAGATCCGCAAACTTTCCACCTGCAAGCAGCAATGACCCGATCCGGCTGTTGTGCTGCACACCTGCGCCTCCTCTGTACAGGTGAGAGATGACAGGTTGACTGCAGATCCAGCAAAAGATGAAGAGGTGCTCTTCATCATGTGCTTGTGTCATGTTTTTGAAAGAAGTCTCTTCTGCAAAATTACAGTGAAATATTACAATTTTAAACAGTTTTCTATGTGAATATATAGTAAAGTGTAATTTATATCCAGTGATCAAAGCTGAATTCAGCATCATTACTCCAGTCTTCAGTGTCACTATTTCAAACTTAAAATCTTCAAACTTCCAGCTTTTTTAAAACTTTCTGGTCGAACATCAAAGTTTGTCATGATGAACTTTTCAAATAAATGACGCCTTGGTCTAGGGCTGCCATCCAATAGTCGGCTAAACAGGAAGTTTAGTCAGGGAGTGTGTGTGTGTGTGTTCAGGGTGGGGTTCCTCTCATGCTGATGAGATGCCGCAGTGAATGTGATGACTCAGTCTCCCTCCATCGCTCGCTCTCTCTCTGTGTTGTGATTGGACTCTCAGTGTTCAGTGCTCATGGCTGATGGAGCCGGTGACTCAGACTCTTCTCTCTCTGCGTCTGTCTATATATAGCGCACTGGAGCGCTCTCATCTTCAGCTCTGCTCGATTGGATGCAGTTGGATGGAAACCTGTTTACACTTTCATCTCACAATATACGGAAATTGCAAATGCAAAGGCATCAAATCACAATGTGTAACGAGAACGGCGCATAATGAATCTAAAGCAGATCGCGCTGATGCTTACAGGATTGATCTTTTGTAGAAAGAAAATGACGCCTATTTTAACACTTGGAATTTGGACATTAATGAGAATTTGCAGTAAAATGTCTAATTTTTCACTCTAATATGAGGAAAATGTTATTGTCATTAATACAGTAATACATTTTTTTGGATGCAGTTTATATTAATTAAAATGAACAAATACATTTCTTTTTAAAAAAAATATATATATTATTTTTTATTTATTTTTTACATTGCTCTAATATAATATGAAAATAATCTTTGTTTTCTTTATGCAAATGTTTTAATTTTGGGATGAAATTAGAGGTGCTCGATATATCAGCCACCATATCGGTATCGGCCGATATATGTTCATTTTTAATGTTATCATTATCAGCCCGATAAGAAGATATTAAAGCTGATAAATAATGGATTATTTCCTTCAGCTGAAACACTTCAGATGTGCACTGTTCATCATGATGGTTTTGAATTGCTTGAAATATGATTGGAGTCACAAAACACAGTTAAGTGCAACATGTGCAGCGCAAGTCTGTCATATAAGCTAAATAATATTATAATGAGACCACTATAATTGTGTGTTTAAGACATGGCTCTTAATGGTGAGACTTTTGTTTTTGTAATCAGGCTCTCAAAAATTATATAAAGATTTATCGGCCAATATATTGGTTATCGGCTTTCAAATATAAAGAATTATCGGCTATCGGCCAAAATTTTCATATTGGTCATTGTTTGTTAGGTTGTAAGCATTTAATATTTAATTTTTTATTATTATTATTATTATTATTATTACCTCATCAGTGCTTTGAATCAGTGACAGTTTGTTGAAAACAGCCGAGAACAATTTCTGTTTGTACTAGCGATTTATACTATTTTACAAATCAAACAATTTAAATAAGTATAAATATGTAACATTAAGATGTTATAAAAAAATAATTTAGTGTAGAATCAGTTTTCACTCAGAAATTGTGAAATTTTAGAATAGACTGAAATAGTAAAACCTCCTTTTATTTACAACTTTGGAAAATCATTGTTTCACAGTGTTTGTTTCTGCTGTTACTGAACGATCAGTTGATTGGTTCTGTTGTGTTAATACAGTCACACAGTCAGATGTTCCCTCATTAGTGTTCATGTCTTCGTTCTCTCTCTCTTCTCCGCAGGTTTATGTTGTTTCCCAGCAGTCGATACTGAACGCTGTTCCCGACGCACATTTTTCTGCCATGATGATGAACTCAAACACGGTGCCAGGACACTCGTTTCTCTCGTCGGTCTCGATCTGGAACGGACTGACTTGACTTGAGAATGCTGTTCCCACAATCCTCCTCTGTCACTGAGGATCATCCATTCGGTTTCTCCTCGTTCCTCGATCCCCATCAGCACCCGAAGACGTGCGGACGATGCACCTTCCGTTTAGTTTTAGACCGTCTTTTAATTTACAGTTATTACCTGCAGTTTAAGATGCAGATGGTTTGATGTAAAGAATGACATCAGTTATTGTAGAGAAAATATGCTGCAGATGATGATGATGATGATTATACCAATGTTAAAAACTAAAAACTGCATGCTGTGACGCGTTCGGAGAGGACGGTGGACGGAGAGCTGCTCGCCGCAGGACGTTTGGGTTCATTTTTCCCCATTTGGTTTGTTTTTCCCGATAAATATTTTTTAAGTATTATTTATATAAAACACATCCCAACTGAAGCTGAGGCTCTTGGTCCTTTATTTGCATACTTGTATGATTGGAAAAAGGTGTTTTGCCACAACAAGCTTGGATGGAAAGTGTTGGGTGTTTTCCTGAACCATTAATGTTTTGCTGTGTTCACGCCACGTCATAATTACTGTAACTTCAACATGTGATGTGATGTTCTGCTCCTCGGTCACATGGTACAAGTAGGAGCTCAGAAAATTCCCAACTTACAAGTTCTATGAGGACGTGAACGTGAAGTTAAAATCTTATAATTATGACATGGCGTGAGTGCACTTTTAAATACAGTCTAAAAAATCTACAGAGGTTTGGAATTTTGAAATTGAAAATGTATAGGACTAGCCTTTTAAAAACTGTAATTGTATCTTACAGGTACTAAAATGGAGTTTAACGTGAACATTCTGTGAAACATCTCACTTTGTGCTCTACATAAAGAGACGCGTGGATGAATAGATAATGGCAGATCGGTCAGCTTTTAGTGAAGTATCCGCAGTCTGTTCTTCTCTGTGTCATCAGTGTTTCTGCATGCAGGACTCGAGCGCATCGACTCATCAGTGACGGGTTCAGCTGCTCAAACACTGAGCCTTTGATCTTCTGCTCCGGCTGCCGTTACTCATCTTCAGCATCTTCACGTTCTGCAGGGTTTGGCTGTTGTGCACATCTTCAGATCTTTAAGTGAGCAAGTATTCTCATGAACGAGTGCGATCTACACAAAAACCATCTGAAAAATCAAATGAACCCAGAACAGATTTCAAAAAATAACATCGTTGTGACTGGATTCTGATTGGATGAGCCGTGGTTGTATAATTGCTGGTAAACCGTTACATCATCATTCAGATACTATTATAGATTGTATTAACACTAATTTGTTTTTAGCTATTTTTTGTCATTTTTATAATTTTTTTTTAAAAGGGCCATGACATGAGAAATAAATTTACCTTGATCTTCTGACATATAAGAGGTCTTTGTACCATTAAAACATCCTGCAAGTTTCAGAGCTTAAAACATCCTCCTCATTATAAACAAAGCATTTATTTAATCAAGCTCCAAAAATGGCTTCTTTTTGATATTGTGGGATCAGTGATGTCACACAGGCAAATATATTTGCATATGACCGCCTCTAGAGCAAGATATTGACCCCGCCCACTGGTGAAATAGGCCCCACCCACTTATACAATAAGCCTCGCCCACTTGTGTTCAGACGCTTTATAATCGCTGGCGCTGTCTACGCTGATACAGTATACAGATGTGCGTTCAGTTTCTGAAGTCATTATAATCACTGGCGCTGTCTACGCTGATACAGTATACAGATGTGTGTTCATTTTCTGACATACTCCACACGCTTGAGTCTGTCGACAACAGGACAAATGGAAGAGTGGAAGAATGTTCGCTTTGACGCATCCAGTTCAAACAGCATAAAAATATTTTTTCTTCATATACACAATATATTTATATATATCCAGCTGGATGCGTCAAAGCGAACATTGTTCCATTTTTAGCAAAAAAAATTAAAACCTGGTTCAGAATAAAACCACATTTTTTGGTCCCACCAAATCTAAGTGAAGATGTTTGTCTGACCTTCGACGGCTCACACTGATGTCCTTTACCACAAGTTTGGCTTTGGTGAGAATTTCTTCATCTGTTTTCATCTCAGAATGACTCTCATCAGATCATCTGAAGATCAAGATCCTCCGCTCAACATCTTTTAGGAACACATTTTAGCTTCTATAATTTGTATTATTTTCATGACATTTAGACACATTACGCCGGGGTAGTCCCCCTTGATAGAAATCGCGTTCTGGGGGGCGGGAGAAATGGGAACATGGGGGCAAACGCCACTACCACTGTATGCATACAGACATTTTATTTACATAATTCACATTCATTCTTTCCCCGCCAGCGTTTTTTGAAAAAAGTTGCCAACCAGCGCATTTTTGATCATTTTCACAAAACTTTCACAGCCCCCTCAATATTTTGTGAAATAAATATCTGAACATACAATATATCAAAAGAAAGATACTATTTTACTTTATTTTAGTTTTATTTATTTATTTCCAATTAATAATTTTAGTGCTTTAACTTAAACTTATTTCAGTTAATATTTCACATTTTTGCTTGAAGTTATCTATATTTTATTTTATTTCAGCTTCATTTCAATTAACAGAAATGTTTTAGGTAACAATAATAACCCTGCATTGCGGTAATGACATTTAATGAGCAAAATGTCAATTAAACATGTCTCAATGCAAAAATTGGCTTTCATTATTGTTTTGTGTTAGTGGTGAAATCAAACTCAGTTTTTTGAGAGATTCACTCAACAGGAAGTGATGTCATGGATGGCTGAGGCTGGTGGAAACCTCTTCATTATTTTTAGAGCTGCAGGAAACTTTCTTTACACGATTAATTCAAAGAATCTGCTATTATTATTGTGAGAGGAAAAGGCAAGAATCAGCAGAGCTGTGGCGGTTCATCTCTGGCGTGTGACCTCTGACCGGATACACAGCTGTTTCCATGGCAATGACCCCTTTATACCGCCAATACCAAGAGTTCAGTTCCACAGAAAATCATTTTTGTAGCTCAGTTTTGAGTAAATGATGACAGAATTCCAGATTTTTCTAAATATTTTGAGTGAATTATGAGTCCAAAAAATGATCATTTAATTAAACATACATGTGTACGTCTCTGTGTGCTTTGTGATTTGAATCAGTCAACCTGGATTTTTTTTTTTTTCAGTTCCCCCCAATAAACATGATTTTTGCATAAAACCAACAAAATTACCTTTATTGCAAAGGAATTATCATTCAAAAATGGCCATTCAGAGTGATGTAGATGTACATGTATATACAGTTTTCTACAACCTACCCTGCATTCTCCAATGCTGAACATGATCTGAGTGTCATAGTACAACTATGGTCATAAATGTGTCATGTATGATATGAAAACTAAGATATTGAGGCTGATATTCTTAGCATTAATGTTTTTAGTAACGAGGATGTTTTGAATAGTGCATTGTAGGATATATAAGCATAGGTGATGATAGGAGTTTAAGGATGATCTCAACCTTCATGGTTCAAAGCACATCACAGAAAGTGTGATCTAGATCGGTTTAATTAGAAATGATCAGTGCTTAATTCTGAAATGTGACTCAAAGCACCAAACGGCTGCTGCTTGTTTCACAGTGAAAGTTCATTTGACCACAGATCAGTGTATCTATAGTCCCTTAGAAGATGAGATGAAGTTCAAATGCTGCTAAATGAGGATTTCTAGCATTTCACCCTGGGTCAGTATGTATGCATTCGTACTGTTCAAACTACTTTTTTAAAGGTGAAGTGTGCAATTTCTGTCACTGAACAGACTTGCAAAAATAATGACTGTTTTCCATTGGTCAGTGTACCAGGGTTATACTCGACTACAGTTTAAACTGGGTTACGAGAAGGTATTTTAACATACAAAAATTACACGCCTCACCTATTTATTGCTACTGCTCCCAGCATATGTCATGCTTGTATTCATCTTGTTTCATGTTCTACTGAAGTAAAGTTATAGTCATTTCTCTCATTGTAATGTTTGCTCTTCTCCTTCCACAGGACCGGTGCTGGTGCTCGCCCACCGGATCTACAGAACTCACTCAGAACTGGCACCAAATGAGCGTTACTGCACAAACTATCACTGCCTTTTTTAACAATTCTTTTTGACACATCTTTTAACATAATTGATTATATTATATGTTGTTTAAACAAATAAAATTCCTAGTAATAAATTATCACTTTGGATATTTATAAGTAAAATGTTTTGGGGGTTTTTTGGATAGCAAAAAAAAAGCATCCGGAGCCATGGTGCAATGTGACGAATGTTAATTATAATGGGCGTGGTTAGTCTTGTTTGTTGTCAGTGTTGCTAGATTGAGTTGTTTTTACGTGATGAAGACGTTAGTAGCACAGCACCAGCACCCTATCGGTGGAAACGGAGTTAGTGTCAGATCTGAAAACATTACCCAAACTATTCTGTACAAGAACGATAACTATAACAATAACTATATTAGCATCCACACCAGCGGACATTCTGTTTAATATAAGTGCATGCTGAAGTTTTGTTGTGTTCCGCTTTAAATGCTCGAGCTCTTTAAAGTCAACTGGAATAAATTCCAACAATATCGTTCCTCTGTGTCGTTATCGTTACAGTTGTGTTGTGACTTTGCTATTCTCTTAGAGTTAGAACGATTATTAAAACTTTATAGTTATAGTTATCATTCTTTGTGTAACCAGCCCTTTATTCTTCTAGATCTGGCGAGGAGCGGCTTACGGTCACGACACACTCTTGACTTCCTCTTTGAGTCCTCAGGTTAGAGTAGAGCCGATTGTCCAGCATGGACGCCAGTTTGTCTGACGGACTTATGTCAGAATAGGTGTGACGCATATAGTCTGAATCCTGATCCAGATCAGTAGGGTCTGGCATGAGTGTGTCTGTGTGTGAATGCAAATGAGAACTAAATGTGGTCATCGACCCACCGAGGTCCACGACCTCCATCTGTGAATGTTTATGTGAATCGGCGGGATGAGCAGTTGTCCCAAAGTTCTCCAGTATATCACAATCCCTGGCACCATTGTCCTGTGATTGTGATGAAAAGAAATGTCGGCTTGTGTTGTTGCTGCTGTTGTTTGCATTTTCCTCCAAGTCAGGACCAGAACTTTCTGCAGCCGAGGGCGGACCAGCACCCTCCTGCTCCTGACCGGCTGTTTCTGGCTCGGGTGATTCTGTACCTGCGGCTCCTTCGCTGCCCTCCTCATCCGCCGCACTAGCGATGCGAGGCAAGGTACTATGGTAGCGTGTGTCCAAGGGGTAGTTGGCGCTGTCACCTCGGCGTAGTGGGTAGCAGCGTTGTCGCTCTAGGGATGGTGAGTATCTAGCGGTACCAGGGTCGCTGTACTGTTTGCTGCGCTGCCACTGCTTCCGGAGATGGATACGGGAACGGTGGCGGTGACGCAATGAGGGTGAACCCTGCTGGTCGAACTGGGGATCATGGCGTAGGAATTCGTTAAACAGCGCCTCCGTCTTCTCATCGATGCTGTAGTCTCGGCGGCGGAAGCGTGGTCTGGGTTTGGTCACAGGTTGTGGTTCTTGGGAAGCCTCTGCCTCCAAACTTACACTGCTCTCCGACGCCTCATCTTCCAGCTCCTCTTTAAACAGCCGTGCCTCAAAACTCTCGCAAACCGTGCCTTTACGGCCAGAATTGGTGAAAAAGCGGCGGCGTTCTGAAGCAGTCTTTGTGGAGCTACTTCCGAACAGTCTGAATTCCTCTGGAGCTTTGCAAGGAGCCTCGATAGAGGCGTAGCCGCTGTCCATTTGCAGAAGCTTCCGGTTGTTTGTCTCTCCGTCGCTGCCTCTCTCAGAGTCTACACTGTCTCGTCCGTTTCTCCTCTGCCCGGCATCCCTGACCACATCGTCATACGGCAGCTCACCATCCCCATCCATATCGTCATCGATGTCTTGTGACTGGTAGTTGGGGACGCCCGCTCTTGATGCTCCTGCCGAGCAAACACTGTCCGCATCGCTGCGAGTGGAGTCTCTGTCGTTGCTGCTCAGGTCGGACGAGGCATACTGCTCCAGCGACGCTCTCAAGCTCCAGATGTCACGGTACAGGCTGGGCTGCTCTAGACTCTCCTGACGACTCGCCGGGCCAAACTCTTCACCACCTCCTCCTGATGCTCCTGCCATCATCTCCTGTCCATCCTCTTCACCATCCAGAGGTGCCTGGGATGAGGGGAAAGCTGTAGTTGTGTCTTTCATCACTGCATCTGTGTTGTATTTGAGCTCCATTACAGCCTCTACCTCTAACCTGCACAGACAGGAAACAGAGCCCAAAGCATGATGTCATTCACCAACACACTCTCCATTCAGAAAAGTAAACATTGTTATTTTAAGGTAAATGAAAATGTGCTATATTTCTAATAGAGGTGGTGGGGACAATGGAATCACAGATGTTCTAGATTGTTCCTGACAAATTAATAATCAGTATTTTACAGAATCGTTCAAAGAAATTAGCAACAAGCCAATTCAATTTGCCAAAGATTTACCTCCATATGCAGTTGCTGAAAATTTGAGATGCATGGAGGACTGTTTTGGAATTGGACTGTGACTCCTAAAATTGAATGGTAAGGTGCCTTAAGATCCCCTATTTCAGGAGAGTCCAACCCTGCTCCTAGAGGGTCAATATATTTAGCTCCAAACCTAATTAAACAAACCTGAACCATATAATCAAGGTTTTCAGAATTACTAGAAAATTTCAGGCAAGTGTGTTTGGACATGTTGGAGCTAAACTCTATAGGACATTGACCCCCCTTGAGCAGAATTTAGGCCGCATTTATATTAAATAATTCAAGTGACCCAATTCCATTTTTTTTTTCCCCTCTGTTTTCATCTGTGGCACAGATCGGATATGACCCACGAACATGTAAGCAGGAAAAAAAGCACATGGATTTTGATATTCTCGTATGGGTTTCAGACCTCATTCATATGTGGAAAGCTTTGCGGGTCAGTACGTCTACCTTGGGTTGTTTCGCCAAGTGTATAGTGTAAATGCAGATATTGGATATTGGTCACTTTTAAAAGACGATGTAAGCTGATTGTCAAAAAAAAAAATCTGATATAGTCAACAAATCGGAATTGGGCATCAAGACCTGCAGTGTAAATGTGGCCTAAGGGGAGTCCAATCCTGATCCTGGAGGTCCACTGTCCTGCAGAGTTTAGCTCCAACCCAAGGTCAAGGTCCTCAGGATTACTAAAAACATTCAGGTAAGTGTGTTTGGGCAGCTTGGAGCTAAACTCTATGGGACATTGGCCTTCCAGGAGCAGGTTTTTACAAACCTGCTCTAATTTAGAGGAGTCCAGTCCTGATCCTGGAGGTTCACTATCCTGCACAGTTTAGCTCCAACCCCACTTAAACACACTTGAAACCAAGGTCCTCAGGATTTCTAGAAACTTTCAGGCAAAAGTGTTTTAACAGGTTTAATTATAGGACATTGGCCCTCCAGGAGCAGGTTTGGACAACCCTGGCCTAATTTAGATGGGTCCAATCCTGATCCAGGAGGTCCACTGTCCTGCAGAGTTTAGCTTCAACCCTAATTAAACACACCTGAACCATCTAATCAAGGTCCTCAGGATTACTAGAAACATTCAGGCAAGTGCGTTTTAACAGGTTGGAGCTAAACTCTATAGGACATTGGCCCTCCAGAAGCAGAATTGGACAATGCTGGCCTAATTTAGTGGGGTCCAATCCTGATCCTGGAGGCCCACTGTCCTGCACATTTTAGCTCCAACCCCACTTAAACACACTTGAAACAGTTAATCAAGGTCTTCAGGATTACTAGAAACATTCAGGCTAGTGTGTTTGGACAGTTTGGAGTTAAACTCTATAGGACTTTGGCCCTCCAGGAGCAGGTTTTTACAACCTTGCCCTAATTTAGGGGAGTCCACTCCTGATCCTGGAAGTCCACTATCATGCACAGTTTGGCTCCAACCCCACTTAAACACACTTGAAACAGTTAATCAAGGTCTTCAGGATTACTAGAAACATTCAGGCTAGTGTGTTTGGGAAGGTTGGAGCTAAACTCTATAGGACATTGGCTCACCAAGAGCAGGATTGGACATCCCTGGCCTAATTCATGGGTGTCCAATCCTGATACTAGAATTTTGCTCTAACATGCAGGATTGGACACCCTGCCCTGATTTCTAGGGTATTTTGACAGGAGTTCCTGTACCTGCTGAGGACAGGAGGGGCTCCTGCAGTGGTGTCCAAAGAACCAGCCGAGAGGCGTCTAGGTGGTTCCATCTGTGTCTGAGAGGGAGGTTTTCGCAACAGAAAGTCACTGACTCCACCCTGTAAGTTTTCTTCTCCCTGATCCAGAGTCTCACTGGCTGCCCGCTGCCTCTGAAATGCACGTCTCCGTGGAGAAACTAAAAGAATACAAGAAAAGAACAGGAATAACCAGGTAAGAATATTCACAGATGACCCTCGTTGAATAACTCAATCACAGACTGAAAAGAAACACAAGCTCTGTTCCAAAACCTTCTAAGACAGCATAATAACTACAAAGAAATCTGATTTGAAACACTACATAGGCTGCATCTGAGGCATCACAGAAATAACATTCACAATAAAATATAAGTTTATCATGTGATACTGTGACTGTGTTATTTTAGTATTATTTATATGCAATTATAGTATTTACCTTTTATTTTATATTTTTAAATTATGTTTTAGTAATTTCATTATTTATTTTTTGTCTAGTATTGGGATTGGACACCCCTGAATTAGGCCAGGGATGTTCAAATCATGCTCCTGGAGGGCCAGTGTCCTATAGAGTTTAGCTCCAACCTGCCCAAACACACTTGCCTGAATGTATCTAGTAATCTTGAAGACCTTGATTAACTGTTTCAAGTGTGTTTAAGTGGGGTTGGAGCTAAACTGTGCAGGATAGTGGACTTCCAGGATCAGGAGTGGACTCCCCTAAATTAGGGCAGGGTTGTAAAAACCTGCTCCTGGAGGGCCAAAGTCCTATAGAGTTTAGCTCCAAACTGTCCAAACACAGTGTGTTTAACTGGGAACTATTTTTATCAGTGCATTTTGAAATACGATGATTGTTTTAACAGATCTTGTTCTTCAGGAACAGCCTTGACATCAGCAGATCAGCAGCTTTTGAAACGGAGAGGTGAAGAAGCTCCTCGGCCTCACTAATGACCGAATGTAATGCAATCTATTGCTCATTAGCAGGAAATGAGCAGCCTTACTGACTGACCTTTCACATCAGGTGAAGAATAATGCGATTATTTAATAATTCATTTATCAGGAAGCAGATTTTGTCCTGCACTCTTGGTTGAAGTCTGTGAGCCAATCAGATCTCACAACAGTCACATGACTTTAACTATACTGAGCTACTACCCGTATTGATCCGGTATTGATTCCTCTTCTCCAGGCTCATTTAGAGCTGAATAAAAGCTCTCCGGGTGTAAAACATTGTTTAAGGAGACTGCCTTTGGATTGTGTGATTTCTGAACAAAATTGCAGCTCATATGAGGAATCATCATGGTTTAAGTTTGGACATATGACAGTTTATTCAATTTGTTTATGTGTTTATTAATTATTAAATGCTTATTATGAATTATTTAATAATTAAATTATTATTTATTAATTGATTTATTATTTATGAATTAACTGAACTGCTGAAACGTCACCAAGGCATATGGACAGTTTATTTGTTACACTGTAAAAACATATTTTTCTTACTTTGTATTTTTGTCTTGTTTTCCAACATAATTATCTGAACATCTTTTTTAAAAAAAGAGATAATTACTTACAAACCAAAATAATTGTATTTAATTTGTGATGTTTTTGTGTATAAACTTCGGTGAAATTTCTCAGAAATCAAGATGTCAATTCTTGTCATTTTGCTTCTCAAGCAAATATATCTTGTTTTAAGGATGTTTAGATAATTATGTTGGAAAACAAGACAAAAATACTGAGGAAGAATATGATTTTTTATGTATATATGTGTGTGTTTCAGGTCGTCACCTCTCATGTCAAGACTCGCTGCTCTCTGGATGGTGTCAAGTCTCCATTTCTTGACGCTGAAGAACGGGCCCGCTCCCTCCAGGCTTGCGTGGCGTCTGAGCTTAGAGAGGAAGTGGAGCATGGTGCCCTGAGCCGGACAGGAAGTGGAATCTCTGTCCATCAGCAGGCTTCTGCTCATCACCTCAATCTGAAAATAAAGCAAAATACATAACAATGAATACAAAATATAACAAATAATAATGATAATCATTTTAAAAAAGGCCTTAAATTAAAAAAACACACGCTCAGTGAATGAATTTAAAAGGCTGTGAGATGGGATGCATAGCATGTAGCTGTGGGATGAAGCATCTCAATGCACCTGTTCACTTTGATGTTGACCTGTTTGAAGGTCTAACTGCAGTGTATTTCGGCTTACACTTCTGTAACCAAAGATGAATTATAGCATGTAACGCATCAGTCACGGTCCCACAGCTGCTGAACACCCTCTGTCTCGGCCTGCTACAGTAGCCACGCCCCAACTCTCAGCCTGTTACAGTGGCCACGCCCCAACTCTCAGCCTGTTACAGTGGCCACGCCCCAACTCTCAGCCTGCTACAGTGGCCACGCCCCAACTCTCAGCCTGTTACAGTAGCCACGCCCCAACTCTCAGCCTGTTACAGTGGCCACGCCCCAACTCTCAGCCTGTTACAGTGGCCACGCCCCAACTCTCAGCCTGTTACAGTGGCCACGCCCCAACTCTCAGCCTGCTACAGTGGCCACGCCCCAACTCTCAGCCTGTTACAGTAGCCACGCCCCAACTCTCAGCCTGTTACAGTGGCCACGCCCCAACTCTCAGCCTGTTACAGTGGCCACGCCCCAACTCTCAGCCTGCTACAGTGGCCACGCCCCAACTCTCAGCCTGTTACAGTAGCCACGCCCCAACTCTCAGCCTGTTACTGTGGCCACGCCCCAACTCTCAGCCTGTTACAGTGGCCACGCCCCAACTCTCAGCCTGTTACAGTGGCCACGCCCCAACTCTCAGCCTGTTACAGTGGCCACGCCCCAACTCTCAGCCTGCTACAGTAGCCACGCCCCAACTCTCAGCCTGTTACAGTGGCCACGCCCCAACTCTCAGCCTGTTACAGTGGCCACGCCCCAACTCTCAGCCTGCTACAGTGGCCACGCCCCAACTCTCAGCCTGTTACAGTAGCCACGCCCCAACTCTCAGCCTGTTACAGTGGCCACGCCCCAACTCTCAGCCTGTTACAGTGGCCACGCCCCAACTCTCAGCCTGTTACAGTGGCCACGCCCCAACTCTCAGCCTGTTACAATGGCCACACCCCAACTCTCAGCTGTTACTGTGGCCACGCCCCAACTCTCAGCCTGCTACAGTAGCCACGCCCCAACTCTCAGCCTGCTACAGTGGCCACGCCCCCAACTCTCAGCCTGTTACAGTGGCCACGCCCCTAACTCTCAGCCTGTTACAATGGCCACGCCCCAACTCTCAGCCTGCTACAGTAGCCACGCCCCAACTCTCAGCATGTTACAGTGGCCACGCCCCAACTCTCAGCCTGCTACAGTAGCCACGCCCCCAACTCTTACTATAGGCTGAGCTGAACGTGATTGACAGATCTGAGCAGACGCTCTCAATGTTCTGGTAGTACCTGAGGGGCTCAATGTTTACACTTTTGGGGGATATAAACCCATGAATGACATACTAATAGTAGTCAACGAACAATAAACTGGATTAAGAGAATGCATTTTCACATAATAAATCTTACAAATCTGAAAAAAGCTTCACTTTTAAAGAGACAGGAACTAAAATAGAGCGTTCAAATTTTTTTGTAACTTTAGTGTAAATGTATTCTAGCAGTCCTCAAAAATAAAAGAATGAACTTGATAATGACCATAATATGGGTTAAATTTAAAATCTGTAGTTTTCACATGACGTCACACCCTTATAGAAACGCCCACCTGGAAGGCAAAACAAGGCTTGCTGCTTGTTAGCAGTGATGATAGCAGTGACTGATGACTCACGGTTTGTGATCGGGCAGGTTTGCCGGTGTGTTCGGCGCTTGTGTTCAGGGTGAAGTTGAGTGTGTCTCCGGGCAGAGCACAGCTGGGGCTTTGACTGCTCCACAATCCTGGAGCCTCAGGCATGGGGCCCTCAGTGGGCTACACACACACACAGACACACACACACACACACACACACACATTTATTTGCTCTGCTCCTCAACTTAGTGACTACACAGGCTGAATTTTAAGGCATCATGTGCATCAGACTCCAGAATATAGCCAGTGTGATGAAGAAACCTTTGGACAAATTAGTGCATTCTAGAGCATTTTTAACATTAGTGTATAAACGTTGCTGATGCTCTTCAGACTGACGTGTGTCACCTGGAATATGGAGAGGGACGGGTGTTGTGAGGGCTGTTCGGTGACCGTGACGCTGTTCTCCGGTGAATCACACTCCATGATGGTGAGGATCTTCAGCGCAGGCGGCTGGATGTGCAGGTGTGTCAGACGAGCTTTCTTCAGGTGATGGAAGTCTCCTTCTGTGAGCGTGTACCTGAGAGAGGTAGAGAACGGATCAGTATTGAGCTCCTCTTCATTCCATACCTTTCTGTTCTTTATAGTTCTAAACTAAAACATGAACTCGACTGGTCATGTGATCACCATCAGCTGAATACAGACACACACGACAGACGCTCAGCAGCGCTTTGGAAATCTGACCCTTGGCCTTCATAAGTGTGTCTGACCTTCGACCTTTCTCCTGGTCTTTGGCGCTCTGCTCATAGATGGCGGCCTCGTTGAAAGACACCCGTCGTCCGGTGCACGACGCAGACAGGAAATGATCCACGTCCGTATCGCCATGACAACTGGAAGTGGACATCGACTCGCCGCTCTCAAGTCTGATGGTGATGTCTGAAGAAGATGAAAAACCTCAATAATGCAGATCTGTTTGTCTTTTCAGGAGGGAAGATGATCATAAGAGCTTTATTAACATTGTCTCTTAAATGACTGCTGATTATTTTAGATAGCTGTTACATTTATATCAGATTCTTTGAAATGTTTTACTTAAGACACTTGATCGTATCTTCATTGATGCTTTTTGAGAATTGTTTACTCTCACTTAGAAATAAACTAAATTAATAGAACAAAACTGGTTAATATTTAAGTCTCTTAATAGCAAAAAAAGATTAATATTTAAATCTCTTAATAGAACAAAACCGATAAATATTTAAAAAGTTCTTAATAAAACAAAACCGATAAATATTTAAAAATCTTAATAGAACAAAACAGATAAATATTTAAAAATCTTAATAGAATAAAATTGATAATTATATAAAAATCTTAAAAGAACAAAACCGATAAATATTTAAAGCTCTTAATAGAACAAAACCGATAAATATTTAAATCTTTTAATAGAACAAAACCGATAAATATTTAAATCTTTTAATAGAACAAAACCGATAAATATTTAAATCTTTTAATAGAACAAAACTGATAAATATTTAAAAATCTTAATAGAACAAAACCGATAAATATTTAAATCTTTTAATAGAACAAAACCGATAAATATTTAAATCTTTTAATAGAACAAAACCGATAAATATTTAAAAATCTTAATAGAACAAAACCGATAAATATTTAAATCTTTTAATAGAACAAAACCGATAAATATTTAAATCTTTTAATAGAACAAAACCGATAAATGTTTAAAGCTCTTAATAAAACAAAACCGATATTTAAAAATCTTAATAGAACAAAACCGATAAATGTTTAAATGTTTAAAAATCTTAATAGAACATAACCTATTATTATTTAAATGTATTAATAGAACAAACCGACCAACAAAATCTCCTTATTTCCTTGACTATATTAATTTGTTTGTGAATCATTATCAAATCATGTTCAGGCACCTTGTGTCGGCTGACTCTCCTCTACGTATGTAGTGTTGGTTTTTTCCAGGTCATCACTGGCTCTGAACATGAAACAAACACAAACAACATCACGTGAGAATATCAACGGCATTCATCTGTTAAACTCAAGCATCTGAGATTATTGATTTGTTCAGAGTTTGTAAACACACACACACACACACACACACACTAAATGTGCTAATGAACAGGTTTGTCTAGTCCAGTTTTTCTAGTAAATAAAGTGACATTGTAGAGGATTCTGTGCTGATGGACCCTTGTGCATGAAGAGATGTTTATATTGAATGAATAACAGCATCATCTTCTGCTCTTCAGGAATAGCAGCTCCTGTGCAGATCGCTGATGTGATGCAGGTGAGTATGAATGAATGAGGAGGTTTTCATGTGTGAATGTTCACCTGGAGTAGCGTCGTTCTCCTCGACAGCAGCGGTGACAGAAGACCAAAAGGACAGACATAACGATCAGCGTCCCGCCGGCGAACACACACAGCATCACCAGCAGCAGGACGTAGTTCTCCTGAGAACCCGACACCAGAGGCACGTCCTGTTACATGCACACGCGTGTCAGTCTGAGATCAGTGTCATGCTCCACACATCAGTGCTTTTCACAGAAAACTTTCTATTTTTCTGCTTTCTGTGCATTTCCTCCAGCGTACTGGTCAGGAGGCAGAAGATCACAGAAACCCCCCAGAACACACAAGAAACCGTGTGTCAGCGTGCTTTTTTTGTCTTGCATCACTCGCTTTTTATTGTGTTTGTACACAAAATTATTATTTATTATAATAATTATTAAATTCTCTTAACAGAACAAAACCGATTAATATTTAAATCACTTACTTAAACAAGACAGATTAATATTTAGAACATAACAGATTAATATTTAGCATAAAACCAATTAACATTTAGAATAAAACTGATTAATATTTAAGTCACTTAATAGAACAAAACTGATTAATATTTAGAACAAAACCGATTAATATTTAAAACAAAACTAATTAATATTTAAATCACTTAATAGAACAAAACCAATTAATATTTAGAGAAAAAAAACTATTAATATTTAAATCACTTAATAGAACAAAACTGATTAATATTTAGAACAAAACCAATTAATAAATAAAACAAAAATGATTAATATTTAGAAAACCGATTAATATTTAAAACTCTTAATAGAACAAAACTGATTAATATTTAGAAAACCGATTAATACTTAAAAAATATTAATAGAACAAAACCAATAAATATTTAAATCTCTTAACAGAACAAAACCAATTAATAGAACATTTAAACAATTGATCAATAGCTTTTCTGATTTTTTTGTTTTTTGTAATTGGCGAACTTTGCAACATCGACACCTTTATTGAATCATCACTGAACTGAATTGATCTGAATAATAACTCTATCAACTTCTGTAGAGCTGCTGTACAGCAGAATCTGAATTAATCTCATATCTGATGAAGTTTGCATCATGTGAAGCTGCTTTGAAACAAAATACCTTCAGAAAGAAAGTGCTACAGGTTTGAATGACATGAGGACGAGTAAATGATAACAGAATGATCTTAACTATCCCTTAAACTTGTGTTTACTACTCTCTGTCTCACTGCAGCGCTGATATACTGTAAGATCCTTCATTAAATATACATTATTTATCTGTCCGATACGTCTGCAGAATGTACAGTCTGTACTGCAGACGTTTGAGAGTTATCGAGTGTCTCAGCAGCGCTGGATTATACAATTACCTCTGTGAGAGATGATTGATTAATAAGCGCTGACAGACTGTTCATAATTAAAACTCTGATGAAAGATCTTCAGCTCGATTCCTGTCTCTCTCTGAATGCAAAACCAGGACACAGTGCGCTAAAATTAGAGACAGAATAAGGCCTTGAGCCTTGACGCATGTACTGCGCTCACTGAGGAGAGAGTGTGTGTGAATCTGATTTCACTTTCTGTGGAGAAAATAAACATTATTAGCGATCTTTCTCTTTAATGTGCACGTCTACGCTCGTGAACGTTTAGTGTGCACGACTGACAAAAACAAGCTCCTCCAAGGGGTTTCCCTCATGTGAGGTCAATCTTTCCATCCAGTGGGAGCAACCTGGATCAGTGTCTCCATGGCAACAGCCTCCCCGTGGCCCCTCCCTCACCTGAGGTGTTTCCTCACTGAAGAGCAGGTGAAATACAAACACTTCAGATCATGAGCAGGAGTGCAATATAGCTCGACTGAGATTAGGCCATAGGCACGTCAAAATCACAATCGCAAATACGGCATATTATTTGTATAAAATAAAAGATTATTTATGAACAATAATATTTAAATGAACAATAATAGCCACTAGATGTATAAGAAATTTGTTTTATAGGAAATAAACACAACAAACAAGTCAAAAGCAGCGCTCTAGTACAGGATTAAGTTAAATAAAAATATAAAGTTATGAAACTTAAGTTTGCCCTTGTTCTAGAGCAAATCAATTTGGTTAAGTAACTGATTAATAAGACCAAAGATTGCCCTTTTGATATACCCAAAACTAATTATATCTCATGTTTAACCACTATCGACATAAGCGGCAACTTCCTGATGGACTGGCTGAGATGAAGCTGTTCTCGGCGGGTACACGAGCACTGAACGTCTGCTGATGGCCTGGAGCTCGCATCTCCCAAAACGTCTAAATAAATTGTCAAACAGGCTGTATGTCTATATATCCATCGCATATTTTAGGTCTAAACAACTACATTCTTGCCTAAAAACTCTTAAAACTACAATCTGTGACCCAATAACAGTAGTATTTGTAAAATTACAGTGGGTTTGATCTTCCATTGACTCTCGCTGTGAGAAATGCTGCCAGTGTAGATCCGGCAGAAACACGCGGAGTGATACAAATTGTGAAACGGATTGCGTGTGACATTAGTAGACTACTGCGTGGCTGGAAAAGGCTCTCAGCCAATCAGATTCAAGAACAGAACTAACTGTATACCTTTCAAAAGTTTGGGGTCAGTAAGATTTTTTTTTTTAAGAAATTACTCATTTTATTTGGCAAGGATGCATTAAATTGATCAAAACTGAAAGCAGATCAGCATATTAGAATGATTTCTGAAGGATCATGTGACACTGAAGACTGGAGTAATGATGCTGAAAATTCAGCTTTGATCACAGGAATAAATTACACTTTACTATATATTCACATAGAAAACTGCTGATTTACATTGGAATAATATTTCACTATTTTTACTGTATTTTTGATCAAATAAATGCAGCCTTGGTGAGCAGAAGAGACATAAAAGACTGCAAACTTTTCAACGGTAGTGTATTTCACTCATTCTAACTTTTACAGTTAGAACTATACTGATTCTAAAAATGTCCATGATTTTTAAAGATTTATTAATTTCTATGCCTTTTCCAGTGTTTTCGCATCCCCAGATTGTTCCAGGTTTTGCTGACGGTGGGATGCTGTGGACGAACACATGCTGCATACTGAGTACTCTTGTATGTGGTACAGGTGACGTGGTTTTGAACACACCCAGTAACTCAAGCTGTTCTTGTTTTTCTCGTCCGCAGCAAATGAAACAGATTCTCTCACAAACAGCAAGATGGACTTTCAGAGAAGAAATGCCAAAAGAGAGAAAACACTTAGTCTGCAGTTTTCCAGGCAGTGAAGCCGTTTCTCATGATGATGTTCTGCAGGTTTTGTTATCCAATAGTTACCCATTCATTGGAAATGAAGACCCATTTCCAAAAAGTCTGAACATTTTCTCACCTGCATTTGACATGCAAATCAATTAACACATCTGAACAATGTCCTCTGATCATTAAAGTTTAACTGCTTTCATATATTATGCTCTGTTTATTGTATTTCTGTTTACTTGAATAAAAAAAAAAACACCAGAACTGTTTTTTTTTCTCTCTAAAAACAACTATTTATTGGACTTCTCACCATTTTGCACATAGAAATGAATGGGTAAGTATGGTAACCAGTATGTGTGTGTGACACGTGTTTGTTGGGAGTGTGTTTGCAGTG